>MCJB01041731.1:0-15998 GCA_002018475.1 Nicotiana obtusifolia
ATGTTATCATGTCCGGCGTCCACCCTTTTTGCAGCATGTCCTCCACAAGCTTATAGGCGTCACCAAATCTTTCAGCTTTGCATAACCCATCTATCAGCACATTATAGGAGACTACCGTCGGCGAACAATTCATACTGGTCATTTCACCAAAAAATCTGAGTGCATCCTCAATTTTAGATGCTTTGATAAATCCATTGATTAGCGCATTGCAAACATGAGAACTTAGTTTACATCCCTGTTTAGCCATTAAATCAAACATAGCAGTTGCTTCATCCAATCTTCCTTCTTTGCACAACCCCTTAATGATAGATGAGTATGCGATTGAATCCATGTCTCTTTCCCCTTCATTTTCAGCCTGCAAGACCTTCAAAGCCTTGTTCAGATACCCATTCTTACACAACCCATGAACTAGAATTCCGTAAGATGTTGAATCAGCAACAACGCCATTCTCATTCATAAGCTTCCAAATAGAAATCGCTTCATCCACCATTTGATTCTCAAATAAACCTCTCAGCAGTATATTATAACTAGTGACGGTACGACAATCTTCCTTCCCCATCCGCTCCCACAACTCAAAACACTTTTTAATCTCCCCAACCTTACAATAACCATTGAGCAAGGCACCATATACCACTACATCAGGCGATAGTCCAGTCTCAATCATTTCCTTAAAAATCCTCTCAGCCCCACCGACATTGCGCAATTCACACAAACCATGAATCAACGTACTACACGCGAACAAATCCATTCTTTGCTCATTTTTCTTCATCCTATCCCAAAGTTCCAATCCCTCATTAAACTCACCACACCTACATACACCATTAATCATCACATTATAGCTAACCACGTTCGGGTAAACATTCGACCCACTCACCAACCTCCCCCAAATCGTCATACCACTATCATAATCACCATTTTTCAAAAACCCGTCAATTAAAATGTTATAACATATAACATCCGGATGCAACCCTCTTTCAAAAATTTCATCAAACACCTTCAAAGCATTATCCAAACATCCACTCTTCACCAGCCCGTTGATCAAAGTTCCATAACTATAAACATCAGGCTTCAAATTACTGTCCCACATCCAATCCAACAACTCTTTCGCCTTATCAAATTGCCTCCTTTTACAAGCAATTTTAATCAAAACGTTGTAAGTTTCCAAATTCGGTGAAACCCTCATCGTTCCAAAGTACTTATAAAACAAGTCAGCTCTACTCAACTGATTAGAAACAACAAAAGCATTAAGCAATGTATTATAAGACCTAATCCCAGGTTCACAGCCAAAAAATTTCTTCATGTTCTGAAAAATTTCCATAGCTTTATCAACCATTAAATTTTTAGCATAGCCTTTAACAACAGCTAATGCTACATCTTCAGAGCATAAGGTAGCACCTATCTGGCACGATGTGGGTGTTGAAACTGAATCGATCCATAAAGTCTTGTGCCATATCTCTCCACCTAAGCCACTTACGGGGATCCTGTTATGTATACCAAGTGAGAGATTCACTAGATAAACTTCTTATGAACAACTACATTCTTATATTCTCATCTCTCCCTACTCCTACCAGTTTGTCACAATAAGCCCTCAAATGTATATGGGAATTACCCTTTCCATCGAATGTATCAAACTTTGGCGGCTTGTACCCTACGGGAAAGTCAACATCAGGGTGAGCACACAAATCCTCATATTCAACGTTTTTGCTTCCGCTAGAAGTTTGGAGGTTTCTCATTGCTTCCTTAAGACTACGAATCTCCTTCGCTAACACATCGTCCGCCTTTGCCTTTATATCCTTCTCCATTTCTTCATATTGATTCACCTCGTGTTGGAACTTGACCGATATTGGATAAGTAAAGGTGTGAGCTTCCTCTGCATATATCAGAGGAATACTTTGCATGTTAGAAATAGCAATATGTGCCCCTGATATATGATGGGTTACTAGATAAGCTTGAACATTAGGGATATTTTGGACTGGAGGTTGCAGAGGGTTATAAGGAGTATTGACAGGTGGCTAACTTGGTGGGTTTGTGGGAGCGTAAGAAGTGTTGATAGCTGGTTGACTTTGCGGATTCACGGGTTGTGGGTTTGGGGGAGGTATATATGGAGTTTTGACAGGTGGTGGTCTTTGTGGATTTGTTGGAGTGACTGTGATAGATTGTTGTTGGTAGGTGGAGGATCTTGTGGGGGGGAAAGTGTTCTGGAACTGGTGAATTAAGGGATGGAAAGCGAGGTGGGTTTGGCATAGTATTTTTGGGTCCAGGAGATGGACTATGAAGAGTGATAGCCAAATTGATTAAGTCCTTCATTGGATTAAGTTCTCCTCGTAGATCCTCAATCTCTTGTTGCAAACGGGCAATATGTTCATCATTTTGAGTGATAGTTGTATCTTCAAAAGTCTCAAAAGGATTATTTGGATTTGCAACATTTCCCAAACCAGTTGGATCAGATACAGAGGTAGTAGTTCTTCTTCCATGGATGGCCCAACTATGTCAAGGTTATGTTGACGTTTTTTACCTCGTAAAGTAGAGGTGGTCAGCCAGTTCAGTAGTCAACATGAATCAACCTTAATCAGTAATAAAATAAAAACCTTTTGTAAAAGAAATAAAAAAACAACATTAGTTTTTTTTAATAGAGTCAAAGTTTAAATAGCGCCACCCAATTAAGTTGAGAACAAAAGTCCAAAATGGCCAAAATATCGTAAAATTTTCATGTAGTGCCTATTTTTGCGTCATTCATTAAATTTATATTTACTTTTTAAAAGAAAATTTAACCGATATTCAGTTTTTGGATAATTTTAGATACAAGCACTTTTCTATTCTTCTTTAATGTTGTTTTCTTCTTTTTCTTCTTTGTGCTTAGAGTTTCTTCTTCTTCTTCTTAGTTGGAAAATGGGTTTGTTAAATTTTTTGTTGTTTTGATAATTTGATGATTGAGATTTGTTCTTGATGCTATTTGAAAGTTGTGTTTCAAATTTGAGCTCATTTGGACTAGATTTGGGCGTTGAATCGTGTATTGGATTGTTGAAATTCGAAGAACAAGTTTATCTTTCAAAACGTAAGATTTGAATCTGAAGTTGCATTCACTAAATTTAACTACTTATGATTCGAATTTCTAAAGCTGCATTCGAGAAATAGAATAACTTCATATTTTATTTCTAAAGTTACATTGAATAGATTGAACTACTTCATATTCGAACTTCTGAAATTGCATTTGAAAGATAGAAGAACTTCATATTTAATTTCTGAAGTTGCATAGAAGAGATTGAACTATTTCAAATCAGAGCGGGTACATTTTACAAAAATTTATGCAATACAGTACACTTTAGTGGTGTCCCCAAAAGTGAGTATATATGAATTTATACCCCCTGATTATCTTAGTTCATCTAACTTTAGACTGGTTGGATCATGATCTAACATTAACATAACTATTTTAGCCTAGGGCTGTCAAATTTGGCCAAAGCCCAAAGGACCCGCCCAAAGTCGAACTGGTTATTTACCTGCCCATTTATTAAAGTTGGAAAATTATCAATTATGTCCGCCCATAAGAACCTTGTTACAAAAATTGGCCAATTTATAAAATATTACTACTATTAGTCAAATGGTATCAATATTAGCCAATTAGCTATTTATAGCCAAAAAAGGTCAATTTTTGCTTTCGTTTGAATGAGTGTTATTGAAATAGATTTGGTACATCTTAAAGCATTTGAATCACAGGGATAATTTGGTAGAGATTTGAGGCAGTTTGAGTTGAAAATTCAAGTAGAAGATGAACATGAAAAACGATGATATGTGTATTACGCTATATATCATTTGTGTATTAGATATATATCATATGTGTATCACATGTATATCCATGTATACATGTGATACACATATGATCAAATCAACTCATTGCTGTCCCTACCCTCACTTCATAAAAGGAAAAGTTGTAGAATTTTGCTCAAAACAAAAACTAAAAATAAAATTAAAAAAAGAGGATGGTATTCTTCAAGGCAACAAGCGTCGACAGAAGCGGCAACCAACCCCCTAAAGGTATGTATTACACACATTTGCTATAATATGACTCGCCGCTGAACACCTCCGGTATCTAGGGTTAGAGTTATCCTATTTCCGGTGGAATTTCAGCTCCGGCGCGTGTCAATTTTGATGTTGATGTACGAATAACTTCCGAGCGTGGGGTTTGGGATTCCTGACGATCACTCTGGTCATTGAATGCGTAATAAGCTGATTTGATAATGCAGTTAATGAATGAATTAAAGTTAATTTATCCGGACAATTCTACCGAGCTGAGCTAAAATCGAATTCACAAGTTCTCTAGTGTTCAACTGTGTCAGTAAAAGTGATAGCATCAGTTGTTGATCGCCTAGATCTATCCATGATGCAATTCAAAATTTGAATATGCTCCGTGTTTATTGAATATATTATCTGAGTATTTAATCATTATACCTGTTGCATTACTCTTTTTTATTTTTATATTTTATGTCTGTGGTTTCTGGGTCAGATTTTACCTTTGCTGGGATTTGAAACTGAGAACTCATGATTGTCATCCCACTTCATTGACCTCATGTTGCATTACTTTCAATTTCAGGGTTGAAATTGGGAAAGACAGTAAAGAGTGGAGCTGAAATGGCTCCATTGGAGGGTTTGAAGGAGGGAGGAAGTATTGAAGAAGTAGCTTTGTGTAACTCTCAAGGAAAATTGATATTTGGGAGGTACTCTGATGCAGAAATGTTAGCTCAGCTGAAAAAACTTGCTCTAGATCCTTGTGATTCAAATGTATCACGTCAGGGAATTCGACCATTATGGAATCAGATGCTAAGAGTGCGAGATGTTATGGCCCTTGCTGATAATGACTGTTCGTGGGTACGCTCATTTATGAAGTTTCTTTAAATATTTACCTCTATAATAGTAGAGCTTATCTTCTTATCTTCGTGGCATTGGTTACAGTCTTGCAGATGTGCATCATTTTTCACCTCTAGGTACTCCTTTTCCGCGGAAGAGACTAAACTAAATATCAACGAACTGTACTGGAGGGAGTAGGTTCATTTTTGTCCTTCAAATATAACCCAGAGCATCTTTAATCCCTTAACTTTATGAAAGTGAAGCACCTTTAGTCTCACTAACATAACCAAGTTAAAAACTAACGGAAGGGGCAAATTTTCTAATGGTGCTTTCCCTGAAGCTTCTCAAATGATATCCCATGGGTTCGGTAAATTTGATTAGTTCAAAATAGTGAGAACCCCACCTTTACCCAAGGAGTAATTAATGTAGGATACATATTTTTTTAAATTAACTATCATATGTAGAGATCTCAACTAACAGTGCTATCCTTCTTTCTTGATTGAGGCACGTTTTCTTTTCTTCTTCCTTCATTTCTTAGGACAAGATAAGACTAATTTGACTTTCAGGAATAGTCGAGCAAACCATTCAGGTGCATGACTAGTTTGTCAAAATAACTTCTATTTAATGTGCATGACTTATCAGAATCAATAGTGCAAACCTTTATTTTTTCTGTATTCAAAGTTAGTTTAAACTTCATATGTTTAATCATATCCACTTACTCTGACACATCAAACCAAAACCTAAATAAAGAATCATTGAACTCATCTCCTTCCTATAGAAATATGTTAAGTTTCAGAGAAATATGTTATAATATTTATTTACAAAATTTAAACCAAAATGAAGAGTAGTAAAATCAACTCTTTTACGTCAGTCTTTTAGCGACAAAAAATAACCCTTATATGCGCATCAAGCTATCCCAACGGTCTGCTAGGCGTATCAACCTATCCATGTAGTCTTCAACCCCAACCCCAACACTTTTTCACCAATCTTCAACAGCAAAAAACAACTTTTTACAACAGCAACAACCAATCCTTTTAAGCAGAACTTATCAAAAAATATATCTTAAGTCACTCTACTTTCTTGAGTTGCTTTCATATTGTCCTGGCTAGCATGTCCTCTTCTTACCTACAATTAAGAAAAATATTATCGTTACCGTATTATAAGGTGATACCTTAGCTTCTCTAATAGAGTGATAATCGGGTTATCTCTGGCCTCAATGATTATGTTATTAAAACATTTACACATATTATTGAGTAAGGTATCACATTTTACAGTTTCGGGAAAGTGAGATTTAGACCATTCAGTAGGTGACTTGTTCTTGAGCCAATGAGCAACTTCTGAATCTAGATCAAAGATGTCAACCAAGCAATCCTCGAACCACTTTACTATTGTAGCCTTTGCAGGCTTCCAAAGGGCATTCCTGAGTGAGATACTACTAAACCCGGCCCTCTTGAAGTTGTTATGGAGGTGTCTCACACAAAATCGATGACTAACATATGGCAATGCCTCATTGAACGTTTCAATCAAACCTTTTTGCTTGTATGACGTGAAGGTCCAAGTACCATCATCATCAATGTCTAAGTCAAGCTTCAAATAATTCAAAAACCATTCGCACGATTTCTTTCTTTCTTTCTCTACAACTGCATATGCTATCGGAAAGATATTGTTTTTCGGATCAAGCCCAACAACAGTTCACAATTGAGTCCCATACATTGGACCCTTAAGCCAACAATCATCCACCCCAATTATTCTTCTACAACCACTCTTGAAACCCTCTTTACAACCAATAAAACAAAATATAGATTCTCTGGAATCTCTTAAGCTTGTCGGGCACTTCTTTTTCAACCAACATCATATAAACTGATGTATTACATTTATCCTCCTAATTTCATTGCAATAGTTCCACAATACCTTGTATTTAGCATTAATATCTCCATCTATTGCAAGTGCTTTTTTCTTAGCCCTTATGCATTCTGTTAATTTCACTTGAACTCTTAGTTCCACGCTAACGTGATTTCTGAATGCACCAATTGCCCAAGACCTATTTGAGCTTATGGCCTTAAAATATCTTCGTGCAATATAAGAATATGTGATTGCTTTGTTACGGTGGTTCCAAATCTTTCAATCATGAGTGTGGATTATATGTTCTGATTTGAAATGTCCTATCTCGATGCATTCTTGAAGCTAGAGTCTCCCATTTGCAATCTAAATGACCACAAGTTGCTCTCACTCTCGATTTATCATTCTTGCACAACTCAATATACTTTCCTTCATTAACTTCATGAGTTATTACAGCATATTTGAACTCATGCTTGTTTTCAAATGTCAATTATAATTATAACGCCAACACTGGTTTATCCCCGTCTATTTTAGGATTGAACTTCGGAAAGTTGAAACTTTCACTGTTAAAGTCACATTCTAAACTCTTTGTTTCATCTGAGTCAACATAATCTTACTCACCTTCTTCAGCGGCCATTATTTTCTTAACTTCTTCACTAACTTCATATCTATGATTCACATTTTCATTATCATCTGAAAAATCATTTTCTGAGTCTTCGAATTCATCATCAGTTGAAAAATGCTCGCTATTTACTTCTTTCTCTTGTTCTGTTCCACCAACTTCATTAGTATGTATAGTTTTTCAAATATATGAATCAAGATATGAATCAACCATCTTATGATCTGGAATATTTTTGGATTTAACAACGGCTTCTACATCAGTAGAAACAAGTCGCATTCTATTCCCGTTTCTCTCGCACGTATGCCAAAAAGTAACAGAATCTCTCTCATAACCACATAGTTCTGCCATGGATTTGAATTGCGACAGTTTCAACTCCGTATCGTTAACATAATCAATAAAATCTACACGCCCCCAAGATAATATATGCTAGGCTAATGCTTCATCGTACCACCATGTATTACTTTTATACTGAAAAAAGAAGCCTCGTATGCAGGTTTTGTCAAAAAAATTAAACTTATGTTGGACCTTTTTCTAGTGGAAAGATTATCTAAAAGAAGTTTTGCAACATAATTAATAGCCTACAAATATTAGTATTTTACGATGCAATTTTATAAGAAGAAAAAGACATGTTAATATCGGTGGACCTAATTTATCAATGATTAAAAGACTTATAAAGATTAGCATGTCAGAAATAAACTTTTTATTCCTTATTGTTTGTCTCTATTCCAATTTTTTATTCAAAAAGCTTTTGCGATATCAAAGCATTGCACGAAGAATATGAGAGATTTAATCTACTAACTTTATTATAATACAATGAAACTGTCCCGTGTTATATAATAATCATTAATTAACTAAAGATTGAGAAATTGAATGAACATACAGTAAAAAATATATCATATTTTCTTCAGTTTGATGAAAACCCAAATAGTATTCCTTGCTAAAATCTTATGTAGTCCAAGATAATAATGTAGTCCAATTAAATTGCTAAACGAGGTTAAATTGTTAACGGTTGAATATTTACCAAATAGATATCAAATACAAGTTCGGTTAAAGTACAAATATATCACTTTTAAGTAGATTCGAGAGTAGATTCAGATTAGATGGAAGCCCATCATGATTTCAGTCTCCAAACAACTCTCAAACATGGAGTCTTGTTAAGTGGAGTCGCATAAAATTGGATGGACACAATATTATTTTTGGGCTAAAGAAACAAGTATATACTCCCTACGTTTCAATTTATGTGAACCTGTTTGACTGGGCACGAAGTTAAGAAAAAAGAAAAGACGTTTGAACTTGTGGTGTAAAATGGGGCACAAAAATTTTGTGTGGTCAAAAATCATTGCATAAATGTAAATTGTTTCTAAATATGGAAAAGGATAATTCTATTTGGCACGGGCTAAAAAGGAAATAGGTTTACATAAACTGAAACAGATGGAGTATTACATTGCAACCCTCTGACATGCTTTACGTTTTGAGTCTGTTTGTCCGCATGCATCATTGCTTCTGATCTGTGTCAATTCTTCCTGTGTAAGTACGGTTAAAGTCTAATTTAGCCTTGTATGATTGGGAGTGTTTTGTGGCCAGAAAGGGATTTGTTGATTAGCCGTCCCTACTTGTTTGGGACCGAAGCATAGTAGTTGTTCTACAGATTTGTTGGTTAGCTGGGCATATTGATGAAAACACCTCGCACTATTCAGTACCATGAGTTTCATGTCCATCTGCCTGTTTTCTGTAGAATAGTGCATGACCAATGATGATAAATTATAAATGACCAAAAGAAAAGAGACTTGATCTATTATTTTGACATTTCATCATTTCCTGTCAATTATGTAGGTAATTCTACAGCTATGAAGCATGTATTTTTCACTGATTTATTCCTTTCATTTGACTGCTAAAAGAGAGGCAAAGGAAGTTGTAGATAATTACCATAGATCTTATCAACTTCCATAGGATGCGATCATGTGAAGAATTGAAAGTCAAAAACAAACTAAGATACAGTTTTGTAAATGCTCATAGATTCTGTATTAAACCACTAAAAGGTACAAGTAATCCAATTAATGGATAAAACTGCAAGCATGCCTTCCCCCTCCACTGATGACAGTTTGTTTCTTCCTTGCATAGATAGATGCACATCTGCATCTGTAGATTTGATAAGTTTGTCAAAACCAATGTATGAGGTTAATACTAATTCTCTTTCGCCATGGAAGTAGTTTGGTTTAGACTTGCACTCCAAATCATTATGCCTCATTGAGAGGTATTTAGTGAATCATTTACTGTGGGTTATGCATACATTTCCTTGTGAATGAACGAATTATAATTGGATGAGCAATCGCATTTTCCAAAGGGATTGCTGATGAATTTTGAAACAATTGTATTTAAATGCACATGTACCTCCTTCAGCTCCCAAACATCGATCCACCTTCCTTTCCCTCAGAGGTATATTTCGTGAATATTTGGGGTTTAACTGATACTTCTGAAGGTTAGGAGCCATTAGCAGTAATCTGAAGTTTGCCACCAGTGCTTGAACAGAATGGATAAGAGGGAAAGGCTGCATACATGTAAAAAAGTAGGAAATAGAGATTACATGAGGGTACCACCGCTTTTAACCCCGACATGTCTTTGCAGCATAGCTAAACAGCAAGAGCAATGCCATTTTGTGTTCTTGATGTATCATATCATGAGTGAGACTGAATATCCATGTTCTTGTGGTTCTCTTGAATTATTTAGCGTCTGAAAATTAGTTTTGGAAATTTTCATCCTTCAGGACATCACCCTGATTTAGTTGAAACAAAATTATGTTCTCATAAGTTCCTGAACAACATCAAATTGTTCTTTTCCCCTCCCATTTTGCTGTAATTCTGCCATACTGTTAATAACTTATTTTCTTGATTCGTTTGACAGAAGAAAAGAAAACTTCAACAGTTTGTGAAAGATCAGTTGAGATCTGCTCCTGGACTTCCAGCAGAGAAATTTAACCAGAAAAGTAAATCAAAACTACGTAGAGGACAAGGGCATTTTTCTTATGCCTCCGGTATTTCATGCTTGCTTAATTCAGTTAACTCTGCAAAAAGTTCTCGCCAAAAAAATTTCTCAAGTTCTCACAATACATGTAGTTTACTGGCATTTGAGGACAATTTTCAAGAGCAGTTATCTTCAGAATTCTCCCTCCAGAATGATGCAAAAGATTTTGGTCCTACCAGCAAGGATTTATCTTCCTTAGTTGATTCTGATGAGTCGGTAAATGGTTCAGACCTGATGAGTCGTGATAATCGGACCCCTTCCGTTGCCTCCTTGCTGACCTTGGATGATGCAATTCATAATACAAGCTTGTTGTCTGTGAAAGGATCGAGAAGCAGATCTCTACAACCGCCTCGTCCATCCTTCACGTTGTTGAACTTCATTGACAACCACCTTCAGAGATTTGTTATTCCAGTGGGGCCTCGTTTCCAAGCTGAAGTTCCGGACTGGACGGAACCAGCAGACAAGGATGACATTAATAGTAAAACGATTGACTCTGAAGATTCAAGATGGTTAGGCACCCTAGTTTGGCCTATTGAAATCGGGAATATGGAAGTGTCTTCTAGACCAATTGGAAAAGGGAGACCTCACTCCTGCTCTTGTCGGTCTCCAGGAACCACTAACTGTGTCAATCGCCACATTCTTGAGGAAAGGCTAATTCTGCAATGTGACCTTGGCCCTGCTTTCTTCAGTTGGAAATTTGATGAAATGGGAGAGCAAGTTTCGAAGGCATGGTCACCCAAGGAAAAAGCGGCCTTTGAGTCATTGGTCAAAAGGAAACCACAACCAAGTGGAAAGAACTTTCTGAAGCATGCAGTAAAGTCCTTACCACAGAAGACTAGGAAAACCATCATCAACTATTACTTCAATGTATTCATCCCCCGACAATTGAGCGTACAGAATAGGTCATCCAATAACTTAGTCACTATTAGTGATGATTTTGCTGATGACATTAATGACACAGGCATGCATAAAGAAAGTGAAGGCCAGAGACCTGAGGGTCTGAAAAGTCGATACCTATGTCGGCCAATTTAGTCCCTGGAAGTAGATAATCTAACAGGTTACTTTCCTCCTCTCAGGATGTTTGATAGGAGTGAACCTTTCGATACAAGTATGATGTTTTAACCATGTTAATATCGGTTCAGTGAAGATCATTTGTTCAGCGCATTTTTGGTCTATGGCGTTTGTTCTGATTTGAGTAAAGAAATGTCTATTTAGTATTAATCCATGGTACTTGTTCTAGCATGAAGTGTTATGTGACTATTGGTTCAATTTCTACTATTTAGATGATCTAACATTGAATGGGAGTTCCCTGTACTTTCCTTTAAGAATTCGATTTGTACTTGCCATTGGCTTATCTCTTATCTCCATTTTTCTTGAACAGGGGAATTCAAGTTAGAATTTTACCAAGTTCAGGTTGATTGAAAAAAAAAACTGCTACGATGTTTTCAAATTCGTTCTTCCTCCTTTATTTTTTTTAGTTATTTTTGTTTGCCCTTCTCATCACCCGTATCAGTATTACTAGTATTGTGATTCTTTTCTTCGCACTTTCTAATTCTTTAATTTTTTACTACTACTGTTCGAATGAAAAAGTTTGAGCTGATGTGTCTCGGCTCAATAAGGATACCCATGTGGATTTCCTCTTGTTCTGTGCTTGCTATGGTCGTGCGTCTTAAAAAGCATATTTTTTTACCGACGCATAAAGAAAATATTTTGTTGCGAATTAACACGATATTGAGGAATTATTCTTAATCGGAATTATAGACACGGGCCTTTTCCACAGGAAAGTGGAATCTTGTGTTCCAATAGAAGCAGAAGTGATGTGAATCATTCAAGAATCAAAATCGATTTACTTTATAAAAAGAAGATATCAATGAACTTCAATGAAATGGTTTCACAGGATTTAGCCAATTGTCTTGATCGTGGAATATCATTCAAAGGATTTCTTGCGATTATTTCTAGTATGGAATAAGTCAATCATCCACTTCGGTATCTTATTGAATAAAAATGGTGATATTGTTCCTCCATTGATCAAGAATTTTGATTTTTGGGAAGTATCATAATCGTCCAATAAGAAGGGTTTTAATTTTTTCAAATGAACAATTTGAAGACCTATTAATTCTAACAACTGATTGCAGAGTTGATCATTTGGTCTTTCAATTCATAGATGTAGATGTTAGACCTATGAATAGGATATTTTTGAAACTCACACAGAAAAAAGGAAGTGAGCTAACAAAAAGAAAAGCAATTTGACCAAAAAAAGAAGTGATTTGGACAAAAAAAACAAAAAAACAAAGTGGCTTAGTTGAAGTATAGGGCATCCATCAAATCTATTTTGATGGAGTTTTTCTAGTATGTAATGAGAAGACTAGCAGAGGCAGTTTGAGCTCCTTTTCAACTTGGATATAGTGTATAATATGACCTCCTTTGTCAACTTGGTTATAGTGTATAATATTCGCAAAGAAGAAACAAGGAACAAAAGATATTAGGTTGAATTAGTACTTGTTGCAAAGCAAACCTATATTAGTTACGCCTAATCATTCTAAAAGAAAAAAAACTATAATAGTCATGCAAAATTTTGTTTACTGATTCATTTTTCTTTCTTATACCTTAAATAAATCTACTCTCAAGAGCATTATTTATACGAGTATTCTCACATCTATAATAGTCATGCAATTGTCTTGAGAGTAGATTTATTTAAGGTATAAGAAAGAAAAATGAATCAGTAAACAAAATTTTGCATGACTATTATAGTTTTTTTTCTTTTAGAATGATTAGGCGTAACTAATATAGGTTTGCTTTGCAACAAGTACTAATTCAACCTCTGTATAGTTGATGCTCTGTTTGGTTTCAGCATACCACTCTAATGCAGCATACAGTTTCCATTTTCAAACTTTGCATTACTTGCTGGCATAACTATGCACCGCGTATGAATCAGTGTTAGATAAAATGTAGAGTAAGAATACACGCACAGTCAGACCTTTCTATAACAATATTCTTATATAACAATAATTCATTATAAAAAGTTATATTTTTCTCCAAACCGATTTTTATGTTATGTTACAATATATATCCTCTATAACATTACTTCACTATAACAGCCAAAATATATCGGAACAAATGAGGTTGTTATAGAAATATTTGACTGTATTAAAAAAATTGAATTAGAATATTTAAAAATAAAAATATCTCTAAAGTAGGCAATCTCTGCATAACAATTCTTCACCGCATAACGATCTTTAATTTGTAGAAAGACTAATGATGCGTTCTCGTTCAAATTCTTCGTTGGTTTCTCCACATGTAAGTGAACAAAGCTCACCATCTGGAGCACTTAATACAGTTGGGGATATAAGTCTTCCATAACTTCTCATCTTAGCACTAGAATTTCTTGAAAACTGAGCTCAAAGAAACTTTCTAAAAGCTACTGTCCATCTTTACTATCAGAAAACAGGATAAGAATAACTGGGGATTTAAACCTTAATATCACCATCAAACACAGAATCTGCAAGAGTTCAAGCCATAATGCAAGTCCGAACAGGGTACACCATCTTAGCAAGTGAAATAGAATCAGAAAAATTTCAAGGAGTACTTTTAAACACAAATTATACAGATGACCTTTCAACATGGCTATAGCACTGAAAAAGAGAATGCAAAAGAGATAGTTAAACCATGCCCAAATTTGGGAATGACTCTAGGTATCTGCTGCTGGTTGAGTCAATCCAGACTGTACAAGCAAGTTGTTCAGGGATTCCGGTGAGTGCACCTGGTATTTGACTTTACCATTGAAAAGGAACACCTCTGCTAGCTCAAGTTTCTCTGAAGTAAGACTTGTACTATCCATTATCTTACTGAGCACCTTCAGAACAAGTTGAACCGCTTCCTCTCTTGTGATCTCATCCTTGTAGTCCTGCTTCAACATCGACTGTGCTGCTTGATTGTTAGCACCGATGGCTGCTGCCTTCCAACCGCCATAGTTACCACTTGGATCACTCATGTACAGTTGGAAGCCATAGTTCTTATCCCAGCCTGCAAAGAGAAATGAGACACCAAATGGACGAAGCCCACCAAACTGTGTGTAACCTTGCTTGGTATCGCACAGAGACTGAACTAGCTGTTCGACAGGCATTGGTTCTTGATAAGCAAAAGTATACCGTTGAGCTTGTACTCTAGCTGTGTTGATGAGGATGTTGGCATCTGACATTATTCCAGCCACAGCACATGCAACATGGTCATCAATCTTATACATCTTTTCAGTGGATGTTGAAGTCTGAAGTAGCTTTGAGGTAACCTTCTTTTCACCTACCAAAACTACGCCATCTTTAGCTAAGATACCTATTGCACTCCCTGCATTGCCAATGGCTTCCATTGCATACTCAACCTGATATAAACGACCTTCTGGGGAGAAGATAGTTGTGCGGCTATCATATCTTCTAGACATTGTATACTCTGCAGCAAGTACCAATACAAGTTCAAGCAGTACTTTTTAGATCTAATGACAAATTTATAGTGTATATAAACAGAATGAGCTGTAGAAACTTCAAGAAGAATGAAGACATAAATACTGCTCAATCCAAGGTACTCAAAAGGAACTTTCCACTCAATGAATTAGAAACATAAATGTCCTCAAGTGGCAGACCCAGCCGTGACTCATATGTGAAAGAGGATGACTTTGAAACATAATATCTGGGGCAGTTTGACTGCGCATGAACGAAAAATGACAATTAAATAATTCAATTTCTCGGATGCATTTGCCTCTCCAATTTACAAACATGGATATAGATGCATATGATGACTTAAATATGTCTTCCCTTTCCTCAAGTTTTTTTAGTTTTGTGCTCATTTGCTGCAAAGCTACCAATTATCTGTCAGCTTATGCAACCACCATATTGAGATATCATGCATCTCGCTCAAGTTAATGGAGTCATCTAGTTATTTCATCGTTCCCAATGAAGGGGTGGACACCAGACAGTCTCAAATACTCACTGAATATATTTCCATTACTCAGAAGCATCATCTACAATCACCAAAAACTAGGGGCGGATGTACCGTTGCAGGTACGGGTTCAATTGAAGCCATAACTTTCGACGCGGAACAGAAATTTATGTGAAAAAATTTACAAGAATTGCAATAAATAATAGACATGAACTCATAGCTTTAAATTATAATGTGTTTAACGCTAAAATTCTAAAAATTGAACCCATAGAATTTAAATCTTGGATCCAACTCTGCCAAGAACCTCCAGTGACATAAGCTTCCTTCTTTCCAAAACCCACGGGACATCTATCTTCAACAGAGAACCACAAAAACCACTAAGCCTCCGCCATCTTGTTGATTAAACTTCGGTTTTTTGGTTCAACGGAAAACGGTACCCTTGAAACAGACCACCGAACCGAAGTTATAAAAAAATTAAACGTTAACTGAAAATAAACCGAAAAACCAAAATTTCAGTTCGGCCGGTTCTTTTGCTTTTTTCTGGTTATATGCCCATCCCTAGTTCCCAAGGAGCAGACAGATCGATTACCTTGGTTTTTGCAGAAGTAGGCACAATGGTGTTGCAAACACACACGGACATACATCTTTCAAATGAGAACACAACTGCAGACAAACTTTTTAGATGAATATTCTTGTTCTGACAGGATAATCTCCTAACGACAGCTCATGTCGACCCCCCCCCCCC
>MCJB01041731.1:23719-80125 GCA_002018475.1 Nicotiana obtusifolia
ATATATATATATATATATATATATATATATATATATATATATATATATATATATATATATATATACATATGTTGTTATCTCTTCGACTTTATGTCACCTTGATAGTATGATTCATATGAGTCCAGCATGCCTTGTCTATTTTACTTTACCGCGCCGCGCTATAGTCGACCGGGCAGGAACCTATTATGCAAATATATGTTTTACTCTATTTAGTCGCGCTATAGACGACATCTATTTTACTTTACCGCACCGCGCTATGGCCGAGCAGGTACCTATTGTGCAACCACTGATCAGTAGGGTATGATGATTAGGAGGCCCACAGAGGCATATGTATATGAGGATAAGGAGGCCCACAGAGGCATATATATGTATATGATGATTTTTTTAAAAGAATGTGTATATATATATATTGCATATGCACGACAGGCATGACACGGTTAGTTGCCCTCAGAGGCATTGAGATGGTATATGTTGTATGTTTCTTATCCTGATGCTTATTATTGTTCTTATATTATGTTTCATGTCTTACATACTCAGTACATTATCCGTACGACGTCCTTTATTTGTGGACGCTGCATGTCGCGCTACAGGTCCTGGTAGGCAAATAGAGGAAGCTCCTCCACCACAGTTGGCTGCTCGGTCCACCGAATATTGGCGAAATCCATCCTTCGGACTTGCCACAGTCTTGGTATGCATTTTGTTATAGGCATTATGGGCATGTCGGGGCCCTATTCCGATATAGGTTGCATGATGTATGTCCCAGTAGAGGCTCATAGACAAGTGTTGGGTTATGTATAGGCAATAGACAATGGGTTGACTTATGTACAGTTGAATTGCCTTGTCGGCAAACGTATGTATTTTTTCGTATAGTTTTTGCATGATGGCCATGTCGGCTATGGTATATTATATATGTATGTTCACGTCATGGTATGGTATTTCTGCTGATATGTATGAAAGGTGTTGTTATTAGAAGGTCTGAGCTAATTATGATTATTGTTGTTATTTATACGGGCATTCATTAGCCTTCTAGATAACAAAGAAAGTAAGATAGCAGGTATGCCGGCACTCGGCGAGTAGGGTTCGGGTGCCCGTCGCGGCCCTCCGGTTGGGTCGTCACACTTACACCTCATACTCTGCAAAAAAAATACTAAAATTACATAAGTACTGAGGGAAATTGCATTTAAACCAAGTTAAAATCTAAGAAATTAGTATCAAAATGTGCCGAAATTCTCCGGCACATCACAAGCCCAACTGTATGTGGTCAAAATCGGGCTCGACTCTATACGGTCAACATCGAGTTCGACTATTGCACAACAGATCGGGTTCGGAATGCATAGGGTTGAAGATCGAACTTGAGTTTCATCGAAGCGGAACATGAGTCCAGAATGTCCAACATCGAGAATACTAAGCCCGAGGTTTGAAGTCGATCCTGACTCCGAAAATGCCCGAGATAAGATCACCAAACCTAAATAACGAAAAGCTATAATATCTGTAATGAGACAAACATCGCGGTGGGAATCGCGACACAAATCAATAGAACTGCTTAATTAAGAAATCATGAGATTTTTTACAATGTATGGAGATTTTTTATAGTTTGGAGTTGCACCAGATGTACGACTCCTACTATATAAAGGGAGGGTTTAATTATTTGCGGAGGCACTTCTCTAATCATCAATAAAACAAAATAGTGGTATATTTTTCTCTTGAATCATTTTATCATTAACTTGTTCCAATTTCTACTATAATCAATCCTTCCCCAAGAAGGATCAACCAATGATAAAAAACGTCTAACTCGGGTGGTTTGCGTTCCTTTCATTTATCACTTAATTTTAACTTTCATTATATTATTCGTTATTTGTATCAAATTAGGCCACGTATCTTTAAAATCGCGTATAAATGCAATTGTTTTTCGAAATTTAGGGTAAACAGTTTGGCGCCCACTGTGGGGCTAAGGATAATAGTGGATACTTGATACAACTTTCCGTCATACACATTGTTCCACACTTGCTCTTTAAAGTGTCTTGATTCCAGTTTATAATACAGAAATGTCAAACTCTCAATCGGCACCTCTGCATGTTGATAACGAGTTCGATCATCAAGGCGAAAATAATAACATAGCGCCCTGTGATAAAATTCCAATGGGTGCTAATTCACATGTGGCAATCGATGCAGATCAGCTTACTGACCCCACAAATAGCATTCATAAGGGAGTCCGATCAGTAACATAAAATCCCCAAAACGTCGAAAGGGATGGGATCAGCCTCCGGATGATCTTCGAAATGTTACAAGCCCAACAAGCAGTGATAGCTCAGTTACGTATCGATGCCAAATCTCGAACAGGGTTGCCTGGACCCTCCCAGGATATTACCCTCAAGGATGGATCTGTCATAGGAAGGTTGAATGAGTGTGAATCGGGGGCAAACCCCGGAATTATGAAGATACTCGAAGAACTGACTAAACAAATAGAATTTGGGGAGAAGAAATTCGAGGCAAATGACAAGAAGGTGGTAACCTACAACTCCAGGGTGGATTAAATCCCCGTATAAAAACCTTTTTCACCGAGCGAGCTCCGACACCGATGCCCAAAAAATTCCGTATGCCAGAAATCCCCAAATACAACCAACTCGAATGAGCATGTAACCGCATATACATGTGCTATCAAAGGGAATGACTTGGAGGATGATGAGATCAAATCCGTTCTGTTGAAAAAATTTGAGGAGACCCTGTCGAAAGAAGCCATGACATGGTATCACAACTTACCCTCTAATTCTATTGATTCATTTGCTATGCTTGTAGATTATTTTGTGAAGGAACACGCAGGCGCCATCAAAGTTGAAACGCGAAAATCAGACCTTTTCAAAGTTAGGCAGAAGGATAACGAGATGCTCAGAGAGTTCGTGTCCTGGTTCAAAATGGAACGGATGGATCTGCCACCGGTTATAGACGATTGGGCTGTTCAAGCTTTCACTCAAGGACTCAATGTTTGAAGCTCAGCGACTTCGCAACAACTAAAATAGAACTTAATAGAGTACCCTGTCGTCACATGGACTGACATACATAACCGGTACCAGTCAAAAATCAGAATCGAAGACGATCAGCTCGGAGCCCCTTCAGGATCCATTTACCTCGTTGAGCTTATGACAAAATCCGAACGGAAATTTATCTCAAAACAAGATTGAATAGAGATCGACATTAGCGATATCACGGGGACAAAAAATTCGGCGTATTTGGGCAGAACTCTCCGAGACATGAAAGCAGAAATGATTGAGGTCAGAACAACCGGGGGCTCATGACCAAAAGCAACTTTGAAAGGCCCATCGAGCATAAAGAAGCACCTCGGTTATCGAAGTATAATTTTAATGTTGATGCTGCCATTATTGTATTAGCTGTCGGTTGCATCAAAAATACTAAATGGCCTCGACCATTGCAATCCCATACGATCCAAAGGGATCTTAATCAAATATGCAAAAATCACGGCACTCACGGTCATAAAACGGAAGGTTGTCGGAAACTGAGAGAATAAGTAGTTCGGCTACTCAATAACGGACATCTTCGGATAACAATTGAATTTATACGTGGTTTTAAGGACACGTGGCCTAGTTTGATACAAATGACGAATAATATAATGAAAATTAAAATTAAGTGATAAATGAAAAGAATACAAACTACCCGAGTTAGACGCTTTTTATCGTTGGTTGATCCTTCTTGGGAGGGATTGCTTATAGTAGAAATTGAAACAAGTTAATGATAAAATGATTCAAGAGAAAAATATTCCATATTTTTTTTTATTGATGATTGGAAAAGTGCCTCCGAAAATAATTAAACCTTTCCTTTATATAGTAGGGGGATCGTACATCTGGTGCTAACTCCAAATTGTAAAAAATCTCCATACAAGGTAAAAGATCTCCTGATTTGCTAATTAAGCAGTTCTATTGATTTGTGCCGAGATTCCCGCCGCGATGTTCGTCTCATTACGGTTATTCTAGCTTTCCGTCATTTAGGTTTGGTGATCTTCCCTCGGGCGTTTTCGGCGTCATGATCGATTTCGGACTACGGGCTCTATGTTCTCGAGGTTGGACATGGGCCTTGTGTTCCGCTTCGATGAAACTCAGGCTCGATCATCAACCCTACGTATTTCGAACCCGATCTATCGTGCAATAGTCGAATTCGATGTTGATCATATAGAGTCGAACCCGATTTCGACCACATACAGTTGGACTTGACTTCGACCGTATACATAAGAAAAAATCTAAATACTTATTAAAAATTACAAAACATAAATAATATATGTAAATAAATTTCTAATAACCTATAGCTAGGTAAAAATAAATAGTGGGCTTTGAGATTTGGAAGACTGAATAAGATATTTCCTCAGAAATCTACGCGGTTTGCCTTTGTGGATACACCAGTTAATTGCAATACTTGCTTTTTCAAGTTTTATATACGTTTTAATTCTGTGCAAATCAATAAATATGAAAAGACCCGATGATGGAAGTCAAATCGAAGTGGATTAGAGCATATCGTATACTACTATTTATCTTAGGTGATCAATTAGAGATCAATTAGACAGTGACGAGAACTAAAGCCTCTTCAATTAGTAATCTACTACAATTAACTCAAGCTAATAAATCAAATGCTCATACTAATGTTCATTTTTTGGTAATGGTGGTGTATTGGCTAGTTTGTGCCCCCTCGATTATTCCATCGAGTATTCGCTACTTTCCACCAACAAAAATACTGAATAATTCTGACCATCAAAGTTTAGGCACATGGAAAGAAATCAACAAGTATTTTTGAGTCGTAATAAGCAAGACAAATGCAATCTTGAGGTACTTCCACTATTCTGGATGTGGATTATAAATTTATGAATAAAAATTCTCTAAAATTGCAAAATATAATAAATGAATTTATAATATTAAAAATATAATGAGTTGAATATTAAATTTTAAATCTGCTGGGGTTAAGGTCATAGTAAAACATGTAATTGTGAGACCTCGTAAAACTATTTCCAATTTTCATGCACCTCCTCCCCGTTGTATATGACTGTTGAAAAAGAAGGCAAGCCCTACTAAAATCTCCACTAAAGAAGAGGACTTAATTGGGAGGAGGAAAGTAGGACATATTGGCATTGGGTTTTGAGCCTCTTTTGTTTTCTTTTTTCATCTTTTTGTTGGTCATGAATTGAAGGTAGAAAACATGTACTGATGTTTTCTTTAAATGTTTTTTCCCACACTTTTTGACTTTAATAGGTAGCATATTTTGATCATTGAGCTTTTACTTGATGAGTTGATTGAGGAAAGAAAGCACCAAAAAGTGGACACAAACATGAAACTCTCAATCTCATACTTAGAAAATTTAGAGGGATTTGCCGACTTTATTACTACTTTGATTTCCCATTAAGATGAGGAAAACACCTCAGTACTTAGACATATAATCATTGCTTTGTATTCTTTTCTCTTATTTCACTACATTTCTTTTTCAAAAGAAGGAAGGAAAGAAATGTTTAGGCTGATGTAATTAGGCAAAAATTTACCAGTTTAACACAACTCTAAACACTTATTCTTTTCAAATCTTAACTAAATTATGTCCAATCGCTCGCTAAGATTCTTCCCTTTTCTCCATTTTCCATGCATTCATTAAGATTTTTATGGGTAACATTGCAAAAAGTATAGTGAAACTCTCCAGAGTTCAGACCAATACATAGCTTTTCTCCAAGGAGATAAAAAATCTCAACATGCATTTATATTATGACCTTCCCTTGAAATGTGAGCACGTCGATTGCTCAATTATACTTTGTTTTAGAATTACAACGAGCTGCCTCTGAACTAGCTGGAAAAATGAAATTGAAAAAAGATGTACAGTGTGTATTCAAATGGAACAAACTGATATTAAGGATTCATAGGCGACTCAGTGTTGTTATTGGTATGAATTTGCTGGGAAATAAGGGAATCAAGAGAAAAACTTCTCCTTACAGCCGATCCACCAATTTATCTTTTATCATTTCTAACCAAATCTAATGAAACATACACACCCCAATTGAGAAAGCAAGAAAAATCCATATCTTCTGAACTAAGAGTGGACACTACATATACCAATTAAGTAAACATTTACATATAACCAAGACAAACCCAAGTCTTGTGCAGTTTTTTTTACACAATCCCACTATTTGAAACTTTAGCAGTAGTGTAACTGCAGTCTTTCCAAACAGGGTCTAAGGTAGAGTTTTCAGAATACACTTGTTCAAAGTAATGCCATTCAATACTCTACATAAATTTGCTGATACCTCTGAATGGAGATTCTCAAACTGAGTTACCATAGAGCCTATTACCAACTGAAACTTCAAAAGGCAGTTTTTGGCGCGCTGATATTGTCAACAACCTTGTTACCAAGAAAGATAAGCCTCAAACTCATTCCTGGATAAAAAAGGTAAAGAAGTAACGTCAGTTCCAGCAGGGTATACACAATGAACATCATAAGCACACAACCTTGGATATGTGACTTTATCTAGTAAAAATTTTTAACAGCTTGAGCCACACCACATCATTGTTTATCTTTTTTGGGTGGGTGATCCACTATGTTTTGTTTCCTTGACAAGGACTAGTCCGGAAAGAGCAATTGACGCTGAACAACAGAACAATGAACTCAACAAACAACAATCATGAAAATCACTAACAAGTGTACCTGCCAAATTGGTCAGAAACACCAGCAAGAGCTTGGGTTTCATGTATCCTGAATCTCAAAAGATTAGCTGATTTAAGTAACCTTTGGAAATTCATATCATTGTTATGACAGCCATATTGATTTCTACAAGGAAATGGCTTCAGCTTTCCAAATAAAATTTTCCGGTATATGCACAGAACAAGTAGGAACATATCATTACTTGCACCATCATCGTAGCTGTTTGAGCATGAAAAATGGGTTAAACGACATATAATGTCAATCACAGAGAAGTCCTAGCAATTAAGAAAATTAAGAGAGATCTGCTGCATTTCTCCTATAATAGAAGCGAAAATGTTGAAATGTTTAGAAGGAAAGCAAAGTAAAGGACCGATGTAACGTGAGATTGGTAACATAAAAATACAACCTGGCTGTCATACTACCAAACATGAGAAATCACAAACTTCCATATTTGTAGGTATACCAAGTAAATTCATTTACAGTAACATGCTTGCTGATGTATATCCAATAGTAAGAACATTTTTGAATGGTTTGGACATTCAAAATAACACTAATAACAAAAGAAGGTACTCAGAATTTACCCGTAAACATGGCAGGTAAGAATTCCTTTCATATTTATCTAATCAGCAAAAGAAAAAGTGAAACAGAAGTATGTACAAATACAGTAATCCAACTCAATTAAGACATGAAATAAATTCATTGAAGATGAAATGAGAGACATAATATTGGCACTAAAAAGAAAGGTTTATGAGACAAAGAAAAGACTTTTCCTGTTATTAGAAAAAATCCAAGGAGTACACGGATGACATATGCATTGTCGAGAGATTACATTGGCACAAGGGATATGGACAAATGCAAGGAAAATTAACATTTTGATCAAAAGAAGCACTAAGGACCTTGGATCTCAGTACAGTCGAAGTAAGCTCCTCGCAATTGAGTGTGAGCCATTTGGCCTACTTTTTCCAGGTAAACCTCTCCGGCTGCCTCTCATGGGTGTCAAGTAGAACCTCAAGAGTCCATTATCAAGATGACTAGGTGAATACCTCGCACTCCGATTCCTCTCCAACACAAAATCATCTCTTTTCTTCTTTACATGCCCATTCATCTCAACACCAGATTTCCTCACACTCCCACCAAATGATCCGCCAATACCATTCGTCGAGCTTCTCCAGCTCACACTGCTATTACTCCTGAACACCTTCCTATTAATACCACCTCTTACATCACCATTAGTCCTCAAGTCTTGCCAAGATTCTGAAAACGACCTCTCCACTCCATTTGATCTACTATACCTATCATCTTCCTCATCTTTGTTCCCATTACTACTACTTCTCCTATGTATAAAACCCCATAAATTCCAGGCCCACCTCCTTGACTTTTTGGACGACCCCTTTCTCTCCCCACCATTTCCAATCACTGAACCATTATCCCTAAAACCTGTCAATTCAAAAGTCTCAGAGCAGTCATCTCTCAAAGAATTGGAATTCGAAAACGAATTCAAATCCCTCTCACCAACCAACACTTTGGCTCCTTGAAATTGATCACTCACATTCACAGTAGGCAATACTACTTTATTAGCATTAGACATTGCAGCAGCCTTCATCTCATCAATTTCAGCCACGACAGCAGCTGCCGTCTTCCTAATTGAATTAGACCTGTCAAGACTCTTCCTTCTCCTCGAAGACGAATCAGAGTAATACTCCTTAGTCTGAGTAGTACCTCCAGGGACCCCACCTTCATCCTCATTGATAGAATTCATTGAAATACGCGGTGGTTCTTCAACCAGTATCTGGTTATCCGTACGGGGAATTTGCACAACAGGGGCATCTTCTATCACTGAAACCATAGGTGGCATTCTAGGAAAAGTACTCCTACCAATCAAATAACCATCCCAAGAAGCGCGAGGCTCATCAAAAGAGTACCTCGGATCATCAAAGCTAATCCTACCAGCATCGAGTGAAAACCGAGGATCAGTATCACAAGACCTTCTCCCAAAACCATAATCTGCTATCTCCGATTGGGTATCCCTATTATTATAACGCCTTGAAATGGGCTTTCCTACAGGCAATGTACCCGAGTTTTCGCCATTGTTTCTCTTTTTCAGCTTCTGTTTTCGCCTCCAGTTGTGCCATTTCTTGCTAAACACCGATGCAGCTGACCAAAAACTCCCTGCAACTGACGCCTTTTTTGCTTGCGAATCAAGATCTATATGATCTTTCATTGGCTTCAATATATCCCCATTATTCACCTCCTCCACTTCTTCTACTACAATCTCTGGTTCCACCTCGTTCTCCACTGGTTTCACCTCCTCTTCAGTTATTTCATCCACCACAGCCTCTACTTCTTCATCGTTTTCGGGTTCTTCTTCTTCTTCTTCTTCTTCTTCTTCCTCATTAACAATATCATTTGGGTTTTGCGAACAAGTGAGTTGTTTAGCAGTACTTTTTGTCTCGTCGTCGATGGAGAACAAAGACCAAAGAGTATTACGAACACGAACGTCACAGGATTTCCGTTGGGGTTCAAAAGCAGAAGCATTAAAGCCCAACGCCTCGTTTTTCGAAGCAGAAAAAGACTTAGTCCGACGAAGCTCGGGGAAAAACGAGGAGTTGGGTTTAATATTCGGTTTAGGAGGAAGATTACTAGCAGAAGGTTTAGAGAAAAGGGATTTAATGGCAGCAGCAGCAGCAGCAGAAGAAGAGGAAGTAGAAGGACGGCGAGAAGAAGAAGAAGGATTATTATTATTATTATTACTGTTATTGTCTAAAGTAGTGAGGCGTTCACAGAGACATTCAGGGCAAAAGCCGGTGAATTGTTCATCTGGGTGACGGTCGCAACTGAAGGAGGAGCGCGGTGGTTGCAGCAGCGGCGGCGCTGGGGGTGGTTGTGTTGGGTCTACACTGGTGGGATTCATTCCCGGCGAATTCTATGGTGCTGTGTGCAATGCGCACTCTGCTCATGTTAGTTACAGCAGCATTATGTACCAGGGCGTATAATAGTGAGAAGAGAATACCGAAATTTGCAGAAATTTGGGAGAATTTGTGTTCACAACGGGCAAGTAAGAGAGAGAGAGAAAGAGAGAGTGAAGAAGAAGACTAGAATGTGTTGGGAGCAGAGACAAATTAAAAGAAACAAGAAAATCTCTCTTTCTCTCTCTAGATTCTCTTTTCTTGTTTCTCTCTCTAAATTCCCTTATTTACTTAAGTGGAATGACCAATATACCCTTGATATGTTTCTGCCCTTTTAAAAAACATTAATAATAAAATAATAGAATTAAGTACGAACAACATTTAATCCTTATACACAAACACATTATCACCGGTTAATATCTGTAATAATTGTGAATGAATGACCTTAAAATTTGTAGGCATAACCTATTAAGTAATGCAATACGATGACCTTAAACAATTTACCTTATTCAAATGGAGAATGAAGTAACTTTTGTCCTATATTCCTAAACTATTCGATGTAATACGAATTAACTTGACTAGTTCTTGAAATAAAATTGAATGCAAAATAAATTAAATCATTTCCAAATTACATTAACAAAAGAGAAACTAAAAAAAATAATCCACATTCATATCAAAGGTTTCTAATATTATTTTACAATTTTACAGCGTTGAATATTTTGTGAAAACACACACTACAAATTAACTTATCTCAATTTAAGCATTGCCAAACACCCAGCTGAATCAAAAGTTTCATGACTTTTTTCCGTTAGTAATTTTCTTAAACAAGAAATGTATTATTTAAATTCATTTACTTTTATGAGAACTTTGGATTTTCAAAGATTCCTGTCTTGATAGAAAGCAAAAGTAAATCACGCCATCACACTTTCATCTCCTTTCGCTTTCTTTGCTTTTTATTCTTTTAATTTGTTGTGTGTGTGTTTTTTTTAAGAAAAATAAAACTCTGCTACTTTTTTTCTCTCTTTGTTGGTTAAGGGAGTTTCTTTTTGTTTTAGGGGGGCTTTCTTTTTCAGTGTCTTTTTTTGTTATTTAGCACTAAAATTTGAGTCCCATCGTCGTGGGGCTTACCATTTGCTACTTGTGGGTTGTTATGTTTCACCTTACCCATACACAATACTCTCTGTCTACGCACCTCAGATTCAGCACTGCTGCTCTCTACTTAGTTTTCGTTAATTAGCACACATCTCTAGTTTGAGCATTGAAAATGAAGAAATTTTTGATACGGAACATTTTCCCGTTTAATAAAGTCTTATATGGCGTAAATTCTTAACTAGTTAAAATTTCAATGCGTGCACCGGCTATCGAAGAGTAACAAAGTGTTGCACCATCTAGAAGTGTCATGAAATGAACGGAATTCTTTCACCTTTAATTAAAAATTTTGAATTTAGCATTGGAAAATTCCTGATAAGAACAATCCCCTTTTATGGCTCCCACTCGAGACAAATTTGTTTTAGTTGAATTCATAAATTGCGAATGTTAGATGGTCCAATACAAAAAATACCAAAATTTCAAAGCTTTACAGTAGGTGCAAGACTACTGAATTCTCAGAATGAGAACATTTTAGATGAAACACTTAAATTCTTTTAGTGGGTCTATTCGAGGATAGTCCAGATTAGTCAAACAAAATGGATTTCGGATACATCATCATCATCATAATAATAATAATAATAATAATAATAATAATAATGATGATGATGATGATGATGATAATAATGTATACAGTTGAAGTCGAGCTCGACCACGACTTGGTAGATTAAACTGGGAATGTGGCAACCAAGGACTGAAAATCAACCTCGAAGTCCCGTCAAGCTAGGACATGAGGTCGGAACGCCTGCTTTCGAGGTCATTGAGCCCTCGGCCTTAGCCTCGAACAAACTCGGAGAAACATTGTCGAAGATAACTAACAAAAGACCGAAATATCCGTGATCGGTCGGATATCACGGCGGTAATCTCGGCACGTATCAGTAAGTAACCGGCAATCAGCAAATCGAGGGATTTTTACCTTTTATAGAATTGTACCTAAAGTAGGACTCCTCTACTATATAAAGGGAGGTCTGATAATTCATTGAGTACATTGTAAAACGGATACCAAAGCAATATATTTTTATCTTTAGTTCTTATTATTCTCTTTTCATTCTGTTCTATTATCGATAAAAGCATTTTTGGCTCGAGGGCGATTAACATTCTAAGGCTAAGACTGTTCAACTTGTGTGGTTTGCATTTACTTTCCCATTGTTTATTTCAATTTCAATCGGATTTATCATTTTGAATCAAGTTAGATCACATATCCTTAAAACCACGTACAAATTTAATTGTTATCTTTGAGAAAGAAGTCATCAACTTCATTTGGGATCATATCATATGCCGACTCGGAATGCCGGCCGAGATCATATGCGACAACGGGAAATAGTTCATCGGCAGCAAGGTAAGCAAATTTCTCGAGGATCGTAAGATCAAAAGGATCCTATCAACACCCTACCACCCTAGTGGGAACGGACAAGCAGAATCGACAAACAAAATCATACTCCAAAACCTCATAAAGAGGTTAACTGACACCAAAGAAATATGGAAGGAAATCCTACCCGAAGTCATATGGGCATACTAAACGACCTCGAAGTCCAGTACCGGGGTCACCCCGTTCTCACTGGTCTATGGCGCCGAAGCTTTAATACCGGTCAAAGTCGGAGAACCAAGTGTCAGGTTCTGATATGCAACCAAGGAATCAAATGACGAGGCTGTGAACGCAAGCCTAAATCTACTGGATGAAAGGTGCGAAGCAGCCCTTGTCCAGTTGGCCGCCCAAAAGCAGCGGATCGAAAGGTATTACAATCGACGGGCCAACCTTCGACACTTCAATGTCGGGGTCTTGGTACTAAGGAAGGTTACACTAAACACCCAAAACCTGAATGAATGGAAGTTGGGTCCGAACTGGGAAGGCCCTTATCAGATTATTGAGATCACCGGTAAATGATCGTACAAACTCGGAATAATAAACGGTGAGCAACTACCGAACGACTGGAACATAACTCACTTGAAGCGATATTATTGCTAAAGTACGACTCCATTCATTTCCTTTTATTTATTTTGCATTCTGAACTAACACTTGGAGGGAATCATCAAAGAGTGATACAACCTTTAGGCCTGAAAGCACGCGTTGCACTCTTTTTCCCTTGAACCGGTTTTGTCCCAAATGGGGTTTTCGGATAACAACTTTAGCAAGTAAGGAAACTTTATAATTCGATGGCCTCAGCTCGATCGATAGGATTTACTGTAAGAGTCGAACGGTCAAATAAATCGTGTCCGCATAGACTACTCGAGCCCTAGCACAAAACTTGTATGCATGTGTAATTATTAAGCATAAGAATAAAGTCTCTACCTTGCGGATAAATATCTGGTCCCTTAAAAAGTTTCTTTTTTTCTCTTTAAGGAATTTCCTACATACGATCCCCTAAAGGTATCGAGCCCAAGGGCCACCTTATCCGGGGTCAAACAATCACCCCGATTGGGAGTGCCGTTCGAAAACAAACTCGGACGGCTCGGCTATCGAATTCCGAAGGCGCAAGACCTACTAGGCGATGCCCGAACTTTAAAGGTTGCGGCCATCCCCGTTTTGGGACTGTTATCTTGGGCAAGCCTGGATAACTCGGGGTATCAAGCCCATTGGGCAACACCCGAACTAAAAGGCTACGACCACATTAAAATGGCTCGGAGACGTCCGAGACCCGTAGCAAAATCAAGGCCTTCAAAAATTTCATAATCGGTTCTAAAGGCTACCCTCGGCAAACTACAATCTAAAGTTAAAAGTACTTTGGGAAAAAAAAAAGTTTTCGATCATGTCGAACCCCCACGATTCCAACAAAATAAAGTCAAAGGCAAGGTCCAAACATGACCTAACTATTTTATGCTAGGACATTTCGATCTTTGCAAACATAAAGAATAAAGCAAAGAAAAATAAATTTCTTAAACTGTCGAAGGGAAAAGCCTTTCATATTGTATACGGTCTTTACAAAGGCCAAGTGACCTTAAAAAAAGTACAAAAGTACACAAGAAAAACAAAAAAACGAAAAATTTCTACAAAGGCATCTAAACAGCCTGGTTTTCTCCACTCCCAGGTCCATCGGAACCCTTGAAGTTTTCTTCTTCTTCTTCGAAGTAGGCCAACTTCTTGGCCTCGGCCTCAAGCCCCTTTGCAGTTTCGATCTCGGCCGATAGATCGAAACCCCGAGCGCGAATCTTCTCGAGGGCCTCTATTCGCGACTGCAACTTCTCATAATCAACAATGTCTTTAAAATGGTCCTGGGCCACCTCGGCATCGGCCTTATATTAAGCCACTATCTCGTCGGCGTCGGCTTTGACCGTTGCAGCCGCTGATTTGGCCGTTTCAAGTTCCTTGGCCATGATTTTTTGATCAGAAGCAGCCGAATTTAGCCGAGACTGGAGCTCTTCAACCTGTTTGGCCTGCTCCTCGGCCTTTTCCTTTGCTGCTTGAAGCTGGACCTCAGCCGAAGTCAGTTACGGTCGAGCAACTTCTTTTTCCGAGGCCAGACGATCCATCATCCCCCTCCATTCGTCGGTCTCGGCCTTGATAGCGTCCATCTCAACCCGAAGTTGGGCGACCTGGTCGACTTTCTGTTGGACCTGCAATCAGTAAGGAACCGGCAATCTCGGCAATCAGTAAGGACTTGCAACCGTGACCGATCGGATATCACGGCGGTAATCTCGGCACGTATCAGTAAGGAACCGGCAATCAGAAAATCAAGAGATTTTTACCTTTTATAGAATTGTACCTAAAGTAGTGCTCCTCTACTATATAAAGGGGGGTCTGATAATTTATTGAGGACATTATAACACGCATCCCAAAGCAATATATTGTTATTTTTAGTATTTATTATTCTCTTGCCATTCTGTTTTTATATCGATAAATGCACTTTTGGTTCGAGGGCAGCTAACCTTCTAAGGCTAAGACTATTCAACTTGTGTGGTTTGCATTTACTTTCCCATTGTTTATTTCAATTTCAATCTGATTTATCATTTTATATCAAGTTAGATTACATATCCTTAAAATCACGTATAAATTTAATTGTTATCTGATTTTGAGGGTACACAAATAATAATAACAACAACAACTATTGATAGGGGAACTAATGTATTCATTACACATTGGTGAAAATAAATTCGTCTTTAATATATATTTTAAAGAAATTTGTAACTGTATATGTAGATAAAACCGATTACATTAGTTGGCTTGTAAGTATATCTGGAAATTTAGAGAATTCCATTGGATTTGGTATTATCTAATTTTATTAATCAGTTATTAATAGCTTATAAGCATCTTGCTATGTTCTCATGATCTGAAAAAATAGTTTGCACTTTATTCTTAATTGACTTCAAGATAATTAAAACTGCCTTAATTTAATTTAACCCAAGTGACTAAGTTTTGTGCTCATAATTAGATGGAAGCTAAGCGTTATTCACAATTCAAAATCCTCGAATTATTACCCTATGGTGACAAAAAGTTCACTTTTAAAGTTGGAGGTTTAGATTGGGCACGGATTAATTCTTTCTTATACCATAGTTTTAGTTACTAAAAAATAATTATAAATAGAAATATAAAAAATTATATTATTATACCAAATCTTATTTTGTCTTTTGGTTCATAGGAACCGGAGGATCCTATTTGTTCAAACGACAAACTCTTATATTTCTTAATTTATGGTATTTCTGAACAAGTTCATAAATAACAAGTCTAAAGGTAGTATTATCAAAATGTTCGCAATCGAATAAATAATTCTACGGACGGATGGTTGAATTGACTTGAAAAAAAATATATTTCTACAAGTTAGACGTCTCGTCGCCACTTTTTAAAAAAAATCATTAGGTATGACTATGTTAGATATTTGTGTTGCATAGTAAGTTCCAAAGTAGTTTCTCACTAATTACCAAAATGAGAAACTAAAAGAATAAGTCCAAGCAAATATGTTTGTACGTTGATGGCCTCCCAAGTCATAATCTTAAGTCATACTTAGAATGATAGATGAACAGTTAATTACCCGAAAGTAGTCTCTAAACTGTAAAATACCATACACAAACTTTGGTTGATTTTTTTTTTTGGGGGATGAAATCATAGCCACTAACGGTAAAAACAAAGCACTTTTGGTATGAAATTATTGTAATAGCCATGAATCAACTTACACAAGAAGAAAAGTTAAGTTAAAACAGTTAAAGGCATGCAAAAAAAAGGCTTTGTAGCTGGTTTTGGACTTTAGCTCGGAAAAACATTATATATACATAAACATAATGTTTTCACTGAACTAATTAGTGCAATAAATATATTATTTTTGTAATCGTTTATAAATTATCTATAATCAAATGAAATGAATTATCACGGTAATATTTAATTTTATAAAATTAAATTATTTAATTTGATGTAAGCACCATACACATAAAATTGGCAGCTTGAAGGACCTTTCAACTTTCACGTACTATATTCTTTCAATCTTGCCTTATAAAGTGAGATATAAACAAATAAAACTAAAGTTATAAAATTCAGAATAAAGTATTGAAAAGTGGTAGGTGGGGCAAAGAAATGAAAGGAAATGTGGGGACTTGTCTGAAAAAGTCCAAAATGTGTCTCCTGGGGAGTCGCCAAAGAAAGGGAAATGACATATCTCACCCAAATCCATCAGATCTAAACGAAATTCACCCACATTCTCATTTTGTTGCAGCTTTTAGTAACCTAATTTTCATGAAATGTAATACTAATAAGAGTTTAGACCTTGTGCATCAATAATTTGCGTACGACAATATATAAGAATACAACTTTAAATATGATAAAGGATAACGAGTTTTGATCTTGTGCACCGACAAACGTACGACAATATACGACTTTAAATATGATAAAGGACAAAGAGTTTAGACCTTGTGCACCGATACACGTACGACAATATACGACTTTAAATATGATAAAGGACAATGAGTCTAGACTTTGTGCACTGATAAACGTACGACAATATAGGACTTTAAATATGATAAAGGATAACGAATTCAGACCTTGTGCACTAATAAACGTACGACAATATATAACTTTAAATATGATAAAGGATAACGAGTTTAGATCTTGTGTACTAATAATTTCGAGGATGTCTGCAAATGGAGAGGTGAAGATGGTGGGGAAAGGAGATACAAGTATTCTTTGTCTTTTCTTGGTAATGACATGTGGTCCAGTAACACATTACCAACGCATTAAAAATGGGCCCCACATATTGTGTCGTTAGTCGAAAGGGTATTTTAAGCCTAAAAATTAATGTTGAGAGTATTTTCGAACTAAAAGGTGGATGAAGGATAAATTTACATCATTTACAAACGATAGAGACATTTGACTACTTTTCGTGTTAAAAATTAAGTAATAAAGAGATTAGGTTATGGGCATTTTCCATCGAATTCTTTTTCTATATCTATTCGATGAGAAACTAATGCTAATTTGTTTAGTCTACTTTCTTTATTGGTGCTGTGAAATGATTACAAAAAAAAAAAAAAAGGAAGGCAGACTTCCTTATTTTTCCTGAATAAAAATTATTTGAGAAAAACATATTATGCATATATTATTTAATATAACATTAAGTACGAATAAATGTTTTTTACAGAGCATAAAATGTATAACTTTCTCAAAATGTGAAATTTTGGGGCTTTGATAGTGTGAGATGCTGAGGAGTAAGGAGACGGGGATCACCAACGTTCTAACAGGATAGATAGAATCCTTTTCTCTTTAATTAGATATTTTGGGTTGAGCTCTAAATATAAAAAAATTCTATCTAATATGAAGTGATTTTCCTTATAAAAAAATAATAATTGGGGCTATAATGCAAGTATGAAACAGAAAATGAAAAGATGAAGAAAAGTAGGTGTATGTTCGTACCAAATAGTCATTACAGTATTATGACTTGTGAGATATATAGAAGCAGCTATTACGTTAACTCCTACTCTTTGTCTACTATTACGTTACCTCTGTTTTCTCTTCAGTCGAACCCACGTGTGCCATATTTTTAATTTCTCTTTCCACTTTTCCCGACTACCAATAATGTCCTTTTCCTTTCACCTCTCTTTTTAATTCTCACTTCCTTATTTCCGACTAGTATTTTCTTCTTCTCATTAAGACGGAGGAGATTGTTTTATCCTTCAAAACTAAAATATTGAATTACTAGTAATTAGATTCTAAAACAGAGTACCCAACGATTCCTGTATTACAATTCTTACATTATTAATTTATAGCTTCGCTGAGCAATTTTAAGTAAAAAAGAAAAGCTTTTCGAATTTAAATGGGATTCTCTAAAAAGCACGAGACTGGAGTAGGGGCGGAAAAGAATTCGGCCAAAATACAAAACTGTCCTGTCGTTATTTTTTTTGGTCTAAAAATATATAAAATTTATACTATTATATACAAAAATTTATATGTTTTATCAATTATTATTTTTTGAAGTGCCTAATATAGACATGTCTCAAAGAATTAAATTAAGTGGGTAAATAGTGGGCCTTTGAGTAGAGGCTAATGAAAGAGGCCGCCGCTAAAGTCACGAGAGCCGACCGGCCGGCTTGAGGTTTTAACTCGTCGGCCTAAATGGGCCCACAACTCTTTTTTGGTTCAAACCTCACGCGGGCCCATTAACTCTCATTTATTCACACCGCATGGGACCCATAGAGATAAAAAGTAGGGAATAAATAAAGTGTCGAAATAACAGCCTCGTGTAAAGCCCCATGACAGGACACGCACACACACACACTTGTACACTTCATAGTATTAAAGAATATTTTCTCCTTTATTAAATGATCATTTGGTTAAAAATCTCGAAGATTATAAAATAAAAATTATTTTGAATAACTTTTATTACCTTTTATATTGGATAAGTTATATTAAAATTTTGGTATAAAATAATATCGGATTTAGCTAGTACCTTCAACCATACACGAGATATATTTAATTTTAAAAATTTATATCGGAATAACCCACCTAATCCCTTGAACCAAACGAACCCTATGAGTCATGGTAGATGAATATGATTTTTCCATGCTTGATTAGATGTCTTGAGTTTGAGTCTTGGATATAAAAAAAAAATTAATATGAAGCGCTTTCTCCTTTAATAGATCTTATACGGCACAAATAGACCCTCGTAGAAACAGCCTCTTGCAAAAATGCAGAGTAAAATTGCGTACAATAGACCTTTGTAGTCCGGACCTTTTCCGGACTCCAAGCATAGCAGAAGCTTAATGCATCGAGATGTCTGTTTATACGGCCCCAAATTCCAATTAATCGGATATCCAGGCCCTAATAGTAGTAAACGGTAGTGAAAACCAAAACAAATAAAAATCTTTTTTCTACTATCTCCCTTTTGAACTTAGTGAACTTCACTTTTAAACTTTGCTCAAATCAATGAATCTTCTTATAAGTAACAATAGACACCAAAAAGAATATTTTTTTGTAAAGAGATGCGCCCTCTTCTTGCAGGTAAAAAAGATAGGTTGATGAGAAGGATTCCACATAGGTAGGTAACAGAAAATATTAGATTAATACATTCGCTGTTGTAAAATTTTTTACTCCATTATGAGTTTATAATGTTAACTCCGCAGCTGTGTCATTTTCTCCGTTTCTTTTCGGAACGACAGAATAATAATTATTAGAATAAAAGATGGGGGAGCAATGTGGGTTTCTTTCTATTTATCTATAGCATTTATGCCCGTATATGTTAGTAATCTGTATTCAAAAATATATTAAAAAATTAAAAACGATGTAAAATTAGAAATGTAAAAAAATAGAATTAATTTGAGCCCATTAAATTTACAGCGTTTCCTTAAGGAACTTAATCTTTCCTAGTATCCGAGGTTTAAGATTATTTCTTCTCAGAATAGAACAGATAACTTCACTGGTGTAATGATACTTCAAACCCCAGTGGCCAACGAACTCAAAGAACAATAGTACTGTTTTCTTTTCTGTTAAAACAATGCAGAAGGAAGAAGGAGAAATCTTTTCGTAAGGAAAATCTGAGGGAGAGTTCATGTATTTATAGCCAAAATGTTGGGTAATACTAAACAGTTGCAACTCTTCATGTAAAGCCGCAACTCAAAATAACCGTTTTATAAAACGGTCATTTACGCAAACCGCCAAATTCAAATTAAAACCAGAAAATAAAACGGAGGAAAACATTAAATTATCGTTAACAGAAACGGTCTAATTTGGATTAAATAATATTGCGTTCATATTAACAAATAAATTTGATCCAAAAAAGTAGTCAATCAATTAGATCATTTGATCAAATCCGAAGCCGAAGCCGAGCCGAGCGAGCGACGACGACGGGAGGCTTGCCTTCTTGTCAACTCTTTAAGAGCTAGAAGAAGTGTAATTGTATATATATCCATCAAAACTCCTTTCCTCCTCCAATATGGAAAAATATCCCTTTGTTAAAGAGGAAAATTTAAATTTATTTATTTTTCCGCCATTTCCCATTCACTCTATTTTAAGCTCTAAGAAGCTTAAACCCAACAATTTTCCACATGAATGGGTAATGACTATATTACGGAAATATGCATGAAAAACTGTGTGATTTACAAGTTAGGATAATCGCATCTAGGTAAGTAGGTTTCCCTTTGAACTTTTCATAGTGAACTTATGTCGGATATACTCGATCAATCGGTAGAATTGATATTTTTGAACCGTCGAACTTTGGTGTATACCGAGACAATCATAAGTCACACAGTCAACCCTTAACCGTCTTTGATTCTCCTTATTGTGTTCGTTTCAGCCATGAACACCGCCTGGTTTCATAAGTGCGTCGAGAAATGGCGTTGCAAAATTCTCCTTGAAGCGGCTTACACTTCACACTTACATAGGTGACTCCTAAACGTGTCATAAGATACACTCTTTAATATACCCCGATAAAATTTAGAAACCATTAGAAAACCTTAATGTTTTATCTTTGGTACTCAATATTGTCTCATCACGAGAATAGACCAAAATTTTAGTTGACAATGATGAATCATCATTAATGATTTTGTTTGATCTCCTTGAACCTAGATCTTGGGTTCTGCAGTCTTCTAGGTAGAGTTACCGCCACAATGACTTGTTCTCGGCCATATTCCATTTCCCCTCGATGATATTTCAACTACCTCTCTTGTTAGACCTTCTGTAAGCGGATCCGACATATTATCGTTTGACTTTACGTATTCAATTGTGATGATCCCCCTAGAGAATAGCTGTCTAACGGTTTTATGCCTTCGTCATATATGACGAGATTTGTCTTTATACATAACGCTCCCAAGCCTTCCAATTGCTGCTTGACTATCGGAATGTATGCATATTGAAGATAACAGTTTGGGCCAAAATGGAATATCTTTCAAGAAATTCCGGAGCCATTCAGCTTCTTCACCGGTTTTATTTAAGGCTATAAACTCAGCCTCCATTGTAGAACGGGCAATACAAGTTTGTTTGGACGACTTTCAAGATACCGCTCTTCCACCAATAGTAAATACATATCCACTTGTGAATTTAGAATCAATTGAACCGGTGATCCAATTTGCATTCACAGTATCCCTCAATCACCGCAGGATAATTACTGCAGTGCAAAGCAAAGTCTTGGGGATATTTTAAATAACCCAAAACTCGTTTCGTCCCCATCCAATGAGGTTGACCTGTATTACTGGTGTATCGACTCAATTTACTTATGGCACAAGCTGTATCTGCTCGAGTATAATTCAAGATATACATTAAACATCCCAGCACACGAGCATAATCCAATTGTGATATGCTTTGGCTTTTGTTCTTTGCAAGTGCAAGATTCACGTCAATTGGGGAGTCTTATAGATCTTAAAATCTAAGTACTTAAATATTTCAAGTACTATTTTAATGTAATGAGATTGTGACAATGCCAGACATTGAGGAGTCTTATAGATCTTAATACCCAGAATTAAACCGGTAACTCCCAAGTCTTTCATATCAAACTTGCTAGTTAGCATACGTTTAGTCACATTTATGTTGGCAATGTGATTACTCATTATCAGTATATCATCCACATATAAGCAAACAATGACTATGTGATTTGCAACATTTTTAATATACACACATTTATCACATTCATTTATCTTAAAACCATTTGACAACATTGTTTGTTCAAATTGCGCATGCCATTGTTTGGGTGCTTGTTTTAGTCCATAAAGCGACTTAACAAGTCTATGTACCTTCTTTTCTTTACTTGGGACCACAAACCTTTCAATTTGTTCCATGTAAATTTTTTCCTCCAAATCTCCATTTAAGAAGGTCGTTTTCACGTCCATTTGATGAATTTCAAGACCATATACCGCAACTAATGCTACTAACGTTCGTATGGACGTAATTCTTGTAACTGGAGAGTATATATCAAAATAGTCAAGATCTTTTTGTTGTCTATACCCTTTGACCACAATTCTTGCCTTATATTTGTCAATAGTATTATCATCTTTTATTTTCCTCTTAAAAATTCATTTAGAACCCAATTTATTGCCTGGAGGAAGATCAATCAATTCTCATGTATGGTTGTTCAGTATGGATTCTATTTCACTGTTGACTGCCTCTTTCCAAAATAATGATTCGAAAGAAGACATAGCTTCTTTAAATGTCCGAGGCTCATTTCTAATAAGAAAGTCACAAAATCTTGTCTAAATGAAGTAGATATAATTTGATGTTTACTGCTTCTTGGATCCTCCTGCTTATACGTACTTTCTTTAGTTTCTTCCTGAGGTCGTTTAGATCTTTCACTAATCGACTCACATTTCTTTTTATACGGATATATATATTTTTTAAAATTCAGCATTACCTGATTCTATAACCGTATTATTTTGAATGTCGGGATTTTCTGATTTGTGAACCAAAAATCGATATGCTTTACTAGTTGTTGCATATCCTATAAAAACACAATCAACGAGTTTCGGGCCTATCTTTACCCTTTTGGATTTAGGAACTTGCGCTTTTGTCAAACACTCCCACACTTTAAAATAATTCAAGTTGGGCTTCATTCCTTTCTATTTTTTATATGGAATGGATTGCGTTTTGCTATGGGGTACTCGGTTTAATATCCGGTTAGCCGTAAGAATGGCTCCCCCCCCCCTCCCCCAAGTTCTGTGGCGAATCATAACATATCAACAAAGCGTTCATCATTTCCTATAATGATCGATTATTTGTTTTCGCAATCCCATTGGATTGGGGTGTGTAAGGGAACGTTGTTTGATGAATATTTCATATTCCAAACATATCTCTTCAAAAGTAGATTCGTATTCACCACCCTATCACTTCTTATTATTTTGATTTTCTTGTTAAGTTGCGTTTCAACTTCATTTTTGTATTGCTTGAATGCATCTATTGCTTCATCTTTACGATTAAGTAAGTAAACATAGCAATATCGAGTATTGTCATCAATAAAAGTTATGAAATACTACTTTCCACTGCGAGATGGTATTGACTTCATGTTGCAAATATCTGTATGAATTAAGTCTAAAGGATTTGAATTCCTTTCAACTGACTTATAAGAATGTTTAACATACTTAGATTCCACACATATTTGACATTTTGATTTGTCGGATTCAAACTTAGACAATACTTCTAAATTAATAATTTTTTATAAGGTTTTATAATTGATATGTCACAAACGTACATGACATAAATTATTTGACTCAAGTAAGTAAGAAGAAGCTGCAATTTTATTATTGTCAACAACCACTGCATTCAACTTGAAAAGGCCCCCAGTAAGGTAACCTTTTTCCTAAGTACGTCTCGTTCTTAATTATTACAACTTTGTCTGAAACAAAAATACAATTAAACCCGTTCTTGACGAGAAGTGAAGTTCTCCTCCACAGAAGACTTGCTAGAATAGCTATAGAAACTAAGTTATTCCATATTTCAAGAACATGACAAACGTTGTTCAGAGTCACCACTTTTCCAGAGGTCATCTTCAGGAATATCTTTCCATAACCTTTAATTTTGTTTGTTGCAGAATTTTTCATAAAAATGATCTCGTCGGGTCCAGTGGGAGCATATGAAGCAAATGCTTCTCTAACAGCACAAACATGGGGGGTAACACTAGAATCAATCCACCAAATCTTAGGATTTCCCACTAAGTTGAATTCAGACAACATAGCGCATAAGTCATCAATATCATCATTTGTTTCAACCATATTGGCTTAACCATTTTTCTTTTCTTTCTTTGGAGTACGACATTCTGCAATTTTGTGACAGTTTCGCTTGAATTTCTTCTTGTTGGGATAGTTGTTTGGTCCAGAAGACTCTTCCGCATCTTCGGGTTAGTTGGAGCAGCTTCAACAATATTTGCTCCCATAATTGTTGGGTTCCCACGTGTCTTCTTTTCTGCAGCTTTATTGTCCTCTTCGATCCTCAATTGAACGACGAGATCTTCGAGTTTCATCTCCTCTTGTGTTTCAAGTAGTTCTTAAAGTCTCTCCATAAAGGAGACAACTTCTCAATCATTGTTGCAACTTGAAATGCCTCATTGTTGACCAAACATTCAATGAAGAATTTGTAATTAGTAACAAAATTAATACATTCAACAAAAGCATTAATTCGGATTATACCTTCAGCAAGGAGATCATGAATTATAACTTGCAGATCTTGAACTTAGGTAATGACAGTCTTGCTTTCTACCATCTTATAGTCCAAAAACTTAGCTGCATCAAACTTTTTCGAACTGGCATCCTCGGTTTTATACTTCTTTTTCAACGCATCCCATAATTCTTTCGAAGTTTCTGCATTACTATTGACGTTGTAAAGATCATCCTCCATTCTGCTAAGAATGTAATTCTTGCACAAGAAATTTGAGTGCTTCCATGCCTCAGTCACAATAAAACGTTCATTATCAGGAGTTGATTCCGGCAAAACTGGAACGTCCTCCTTGATGCACTTCTGTAGACTCAAAATAGTCAAATAGAAGAACATATTTTGTTGCCAACGTTTGAAATCAATCCCGAAATTTTTTTTAGGCTTTTCCACCGGAGCCGGTGGTGGCACAGAACGACTGAAAGTAGCAACATTGCTCGTAGAGCCAACACTGGGGTTCCTGTTTCTATCATTTCTATTAATCACAAAACATAAATAAAATTAATTAACGGTGAAATATTTAAAATCTTCAAACCGAATAACTTTAATAGAAATAGATCAAATACCACGGTGAAGATTTTATTTCTTCAAACTGAATACAGAATGAGTAGAAAATCACAAAGATTTTAACCTCGTAATGTCAACCAAGGAGTAGAAAATACAAAAAATTTAGTCTCCAAACTGAGAGTAGAACTCACTAGGATTTAGTCTCCCACAAACAGAATATAAGATGAATACAGAAAAATAAATTTAAGTTCTTTAAGCTTGTTAGTAATCTGTATTCGAAAATATATTCAAAAATTAGAAATAATGTAAAACCAGAAACGTAGAAGAACAGAATTAATCCGAGCCTGCTCAATTCACAGTGTTTCCTTAGAGAACTTAATCCGCTCCTAGTACCTGAGGTTTAGGATTATTTCCTCCCAGGATAGAACGGATAACCTCACTGGTATAGCGGTACTTCAAACCCCAGTGACCAACGAACTCAAAGAACAATAGTAAATCATATTTACTGCTTTCTTTTTTGTTAAAACAATGCAGAACGAAGAAGAAAAAATTAGAATTTTCGGCAAGTAAAGTCTGAGGGAGAGTTCATGCATTTATAGCCAAAATGTTGGGTAATACTGAAGAGTTGCAACTCTCCATGTAAGGCTGCAACTCAAAATGGCTGTTTATAAAACGGCCATTTACGCAAATCACCAAATTCAAAATAAAACAGGAAAACAAAACGGAGGAAAAAATTAAATTACCATTACAGAAACGGTCTAGTTTGGATTAAATAATATTGCATTAATAAATAAATTTGGTCCAAAAAATTAATCAATATAGCCAAAACGTTGGGTAATACTGAAGAGTTGCAACTCTCCACGTACGGCTGCAACTCAAAATGGTTGTTTATAAAACGGCCATTTAAGCAAATCACCAAATTCAAATTAAAACGGGAAAACAAAACGGAGAAAAAAATGAAATTACCATTACAGAAACGGTCTAATTTGGATTAAATAATATTGCATTAATAAATAAATTTGATCCAAAAAATTAATGACTCAATCAAATCATTTGATCAAAGTCGAGCGAGCGACGACGACGGTGTGAGGCTTGCCTTCTTCTCAACTCTTTAAGAGCTAGAAGAAGTGTAATTGTATATATACCCATCAAAACTCTTGTCCTCCAATATGGGACAATGTCCTTTTGTCAAAAAGAAAAATTCAAAATATTTTATTTTCCCTCTATTTCTCATTCATCTATTTTAAGCTCTAAGAAGCTTAAACCCTAGAGTATATTACTAATTCATTATGTTTGTGTATTACTATCAAATTACAAATAAACGTATAAATTAATCATTTATGCATGGAATGCATGTGGCTAAAGGTGATATTCCCTCAAACTTGACCATTTTTCTAATCTAATCCAGAATAAGTATATAAATATGTAAACAACCACAGCTTTTACATTTGTCTGTCTCTAAGCTGCTTTTTATTTTTTAGTTTCCGCAATTCCTTATATAGCTTTGTCTTCTATCTTGTGCTTGGTTTGGTTGGAATAAATCGAATATAAATTTGGTCAGAGTCCCCCTGATCAAAGATTTTCAGACAAACATTCCATTCTCCTTTTTTGTGGGTCCCTGCTATCCTAATCCAATCATTTATAAAAACATACAGTATATTCCATTTATAATAAACAACAAATGTGGATGGAACTTATCATATTCTATTTTTTTCCCCAGTATTGGCAGTTTATTTAGCAACCTGTCTCATTTACTCTAACAGAAATGTGGACTTGATTGAAATAAAACAACTAACTCTGAGGACTTAATTGACATAAGTAAAACTTCAACTTAAACTTGACAAGAACTAAACATACGAAATAAATGTAATACTACAGGATTGAATACATGAATATAACAGCTAGGAACACTCTTTTCAGCAACTGGTACCACCCCCATAGCTATCTTCATCACAATGGGACTTTATAGGTAGCTGTCTTAACTTTCTTCTTCACTTACAATTCATCCCACCATATTCCATTTTGCCCTATCCATTGTCTGAAGTTTTTTTTTTAAAATCATTATTACATTCTTTTAATTTTTTGAAAGTTATGCTTTGAAATAGTAAACTAAATTTCCAATTTTTAGCTTTCTATTTTCTTCACTACCACTAATGCATTATCAAATCAAGAATTCAGAAACATAATGAAATACCATCATATAAAAAAGGACGCACAAAACTATTATTATGAATAAAATTGGATTGATGGACAATAATTAATTGTACTTAATTAGTGCTTACATCAAATTTTATTAATTTATCATCGCCAAATAATAAAATGTGAGAAGAATGTATTATAGTCAACCATCAAGGGTTATCGATGAATAGGAACATAAGATTCCTCCACCTCAATCAAAGGTCTTGATTTGAACTTTAAGAATGAAACAAATTCTGGTAGAGAGTATTTTTTATTTTTCTAAAATAGATCTTAAGTGGTGCGATTCAAACTAATCGGGATCCAAAATAAATATGAGACAATATATATATATATATATATATATATATATATATATATAAAATCGTCATCTTTTTTTGTGTGTGTATGGGTATGAATTGATTACCCACGTATCGATATCAACAAGGAGAAGAAGCGCACGCGTGCAACATTAGCTTCCACAAATTTCGCCAAAGTCAATTATGTCAAATAATGGTGCCCATTATTTCCCATTGCATAATTATTCTTCCTCATTATTACTTTTTACAGTATATATATATATATATATATATATATATATATATATAGGACCATCTATTAATTTTGTTTCTAGACTCAATAGACTGCATCTTCAATCCCGTGAAATAAATACATTCCAACAAAGTTTATTACTTGGGTCATTCATACCTTTTTCGTTAGCAAATCTGTTATTTTAAGTACACTTATACGATTCAAGAGGGGTGAATTGGGTCGTGTCAAATTTCACGTTCATTTATATTTGTTCACGAACTTGATTCTTTAACTTAATTAGTTTAAACACTTAAAACTGTAAATATGAATAAGAACACATAAATTTCACGTGAAAAAACACGCGGTTCAAAAGGTGTAAAAACTACAACCTATCCTAGTAAGATTTAACTCCAAACTCTACTAAATAAATTAGCTAAAAATTCAGATTACAACTCTCATAATCTAAGGTTTAACTCTAAACTAGCGTTTGGATATAAATTTGATTGAAATTTGAATTTTTTTTTTTGAAGATCAGTTATCCTAATAGGATTTAACTCCAAACTCCACTAAATAAATTAGCTAAAAATTCAGATTACAACTCTTGTAATCTAAGGTTTAACTCTAAGCTAATGTTTGAATATACATTTGGTTGAAATTTGGAAAAAAAAAAGTTTTTGAAGATGAGATGAAAAATACTTTTTGAAAGTCGAAATTGTGTTTGAACCTATATTTTACTTCAAAAGAAATTAAAGTTGTATGAGTAGAAAATTTTAAAAACTTATAAAACTAATCTAAATTACTTTTTGAAATTTAAAAAATTTATCTTCAAAACTTTCCCAAAAAACTAATCACCTTTTATAACCAAACAATACTTTTAAAATGTTTTTGAAAAAAAGTAAAAAAATAATTATAGCGAAACGGGAGCTAAGTCTTCACCCTACAGTGCCTGTTACACACTTTCAAGTCACATTCTAAGTTGAAAGACAAATGTTTTCACAAACAAAAGCAACCTACAAGTACTTATGAATAAAGCAAATGGTTACGACTCGATAGCCTATGACAGATAAATTAGAACTGGACTTAGAGAATCGAAACAATAATTACAAGGATTAATTACTTCAGCCTAATTCTTTACACACTCCAGTATATATGAACAATATCAAACTCTCAAGAATTAAATTGCTTGAATGCTCTTAACTATATGCATAATCTCTCAATGTTTATAAGTGAGTGTACCTGCAAAACTAAGTACCTACTTATTAGCACATGCACACCATTTCACATTTAAGTTTATAATTAATTATCAAAATATGTCAATATTCAATAAAACTCTTTCTTATTATTTGTGAGATTTTATCAATCACATAAGAGAGTTTTACTTTTCTCTCTTCATCAGATAAGTACTGTAAATTTAAAGGACTAATTTTAAATTCTTTAAATTTTTTATTTAATAAATTCTCCAGGTCTTCGAGACTCTTCACTTTAAAGTATTTGACCTCAGGAGTTAGTTGGATACTTGCAGTGGTAATTTGCTCTTTGCCTTTTGTAGTATTCTTTCTAGATATTTTCTGGACTTCTGTTATTAATTTGTCCAGTCTTTCATTAATTGAAACTATCTTTTCACCCAGAATACTAATATATATATATATATTAGTATAATTATTCTGTGTGAGCACAGTATTCAAATTTCTAGTAGTAATTTTATCAGTATCATCATCAAGCAATTTTAAAAATACAGTATAATAAATTACTTTATCCTTTTCTCCCAGTTGGAAAGATATTTGTGGGGGAAATACCAATCTAGTAATTTCACCACTATTGAGTTTATAATCTCTTTCTAGCATGAAAATATAACCATCAACATATTTAGACATAAACCATGGGACAAAAGCAATTATCTTATTGTGACTACTAATATCATTATAAAAATCATCTTGAAAAATATTTATTAATTTCTTATCAAAATTATCAAAGAACCAATTTCTGAAAAGTTCTCATCTTGGTTTTTAAAATTCCTCAGAAATCATTTTTCTCGCCAGTGAACCCGGACTAAAATCTATTTGGTTTCTATCCATTTAAATCAATGAAAAATCTATTTCGGATTCAGTTGGATCAGGAATAGCACTGGCAATATTATCAGTACTAATTTTTATGACATCTACTCTATTATTTTCTCTAATTTGAGATGTAGACACTCTTGATGGAAAATCTTTACAGTATAACCAATATGTGAAATATAAGAGGAATTTGATCTAGTTAATCTAGATGAATAACTGATATTATCAGCTTGGTCGGGTTCATTGAACCTGATTTTAACAGTTCTATCAGAAGTTTGTTCAACTTCTGTGATTTCACTGTTAGTGTCATTTCGAGGAGCTATTGCTTCGTCAATGAGCCATTCTTTGGGAAAATCTATTTTATCACATTTAATAGGTCTTCTGGTAGTAACTTTAGACTTACCAAAATTAGTTTCTAAAGAATAATTTCATTTTTGAATCCATATTTTACACATAGGGTTTAAAGTACATAAAGGCTTATAATAAATCCTGTAATAAATACATATAACTTTTGTTCCTGGCATATAATCATAACCATGAAGTTTAGTACTTAATATTAAAGCATTTGGGAGTTTTCATCACTCAAAGAAATCTGTAAGTTAGGATATGCATTAAAATATACAAGATCGTAGGCCAAACTGGTTTGTATTATAAGGGACTTTCCAATTTTGGTTTCTGCCATATCTGAGAGCTGCTATGAAGCTTTCAGGTCAGCCTCTTAATGTAAGTGGCTTGAAGGCAACTTGTATAAAGCCAATATGCAAAATTCTATGGGTTTCACTATAAGGGGCTAAATCATTTTTAGATAATAATCTAAAAAAGCAAGATCATTATCTACTGTAATAGTCTCTTTAGTAGTTTTAACTACTTATTTTAAACTTAATTTTTCATAATCCATGGAATATAGAATTCTATGAAAAAATACATTGTTGCGATGCCATCAAAAAAGATGTTATCTTTTTGTAATGCAATAATTTTGGGAGATATATCTACTCATTGAGTATATAAACTCTTAAAAATTGGCAGTAGTATTTCGAAAGATGGCCCATATGATATCCACCATTTACAAAACCAATTTGGTATATGTTGTTCAAACAAATTGGAACATAATTTTATGAACCAAGAGTGTTTCTTATTAGGATTATCATATAAGAAAATTTTATAAAAACTTTAGCTATAATCCCAGTAATTGAACTTTACCGAGATTTTCTGTTCTGGATGAGTATATTCTCTTTCCTTTAATATACTAATTCCCCATTCATCTGAGGCTATTATCTTCTTTATAATAATCTTAGAGAAATTATGAACTCCTATTGTATTAGCTAGATAAAAATGCTGAATTTCAGCTGAACCAGTAGATGAAAGGATTAGCTCATAATTCATCCTGTATATATAACCAGTGGTAGCATATGATGCTGTATCAAAATACTTGGTCATGATTTGCCAGGGGTTATCCTTCCATTTCAGGTCGAACTGTTCTAAAAGAATTATTAACTCTTTGTGCTCTTTCTGGTTATAAACCTCAATGTTATCATGACTATCATCTGTCAATGTTGAGGAATATGATGGAGGATTGTTGTTTGTGCCTTGTTTGGATTTCATAAAATCCAAAAATTCTTTGTATATTGGGTGGTCTGTACCTGATGTTCCTGCGATATTGGCAGCTATTAGCTGATGATTTTCTATCTGGGCTAGGATATTTCCTTTGCCATAGGAAGATTCCGGTTTTCTTCCTCGTCCCCTCACTCGAGGAGGCCTATATGCAAGTCTCATAATCTGTCAAAAGATTAAAAGAGTTATTAACTCAAAAATTCTCTAGTAAGAAAGTGAGGAAGACTATTATCTGTCCGATTTTTTATAAATAATCTCAAAATCAAATGGAGCTAACAAGGCTTGCCATCTTGCAAACATCTGTTTAGAAACATCATGTTTACAATCTTTATTAAAGATAAATGTTGCTGCTTGAAAGTTAGTTTTTATTAAAAGTCTTTGAGTATATAAATCAATCTGAAATTTTAATACATATTTTACTATAGCAAGGATTTCCTTAGCCAGAGTAGCATAATTCTTTTGGGAATTATTTCATTTCCCCAAATAGAATTGAACAAGATATTCTTGCTTATTAGTCGGAGAACATTGTTTTGATGTTCCACCAAATCCAATCTCTGAGGCATCAGTTGCAACTACTTTTGCCCAACTTGGATTAGCAAGTGTAAGACATGAAAGGTTATTAACCTTCTACTTAATTAGCCTGACTGCTGTATTATGATTATTAGTCTAGGCTTTCGAATTTTTCTTCAATCTTTCATAAAGAAATAAAGTTTCCTTAGCTAGGTCCTTTATGAAAGGAGAAATATAATTAAGGCTTCCTAAAAACCTTTGGAACTGAGTTTTATCAGTTATGACATTAGAGAATTTGGATGCAAATTCAATGCTCCTTTGGATCGGAACTATTCTTCCATTCTGAATATTATGACCTAAGAATCTTACATTAGTCTAGAAAAGGGCCGTCTTTGGTATAGAGATGATTAAACCATTTTGAATTATGATTTTTCTAAAAAGATCAAAATGTTTAAAATGAATCTCAATATTTTTTGAAAACACTAAAATATCATCAATATAAACAATTATAAAATCTGTATAAGGTATGAAAACATCATTCATTATTTTTTGAAATTCAGAAAGGGCATTTTTTAAATCGAATGGCATAACATTCCATTCATATTGACCAATTGGGATTGAAAGTAGTTTTATATCTATCTAACTCAGATATCTGAATTTGCCAATAACCAGATTCCAATCAAATTTTGAAAATATTATGGCATCATGTAATCTATCCAATAAATCTTTTTTATTAGGGATTGGATATCTTATCCATTTTAAAGCCTTATTAAGAGGTTTATAATAAATAACTAACATTAGAACTCCTCGTTCCTGTTAAGCATGTTTATTAAAATAAAAAGTAGTACAAGACCATTTAGACCTTGAAGGTCTTATAAGATCTTTCTGCAGCAAAGAATCAATTTTTTTTTTTTTTGCATAATTTCAAATATTCTGAATTCCAAATATTTCTATCCTTTCACATGGCTCTGATACCACAAGTTTAGACAAGATCGAAATAGGTGTTAAGTTCAACATAATTTTTTCTAATGAATATCATTAGAAAGCAAACTAATACTAAAAACAGTAGGAAGGAAGAATATGATATGCCTCAACAATTAGACCTTCTTAATAAATGGACAGTTCCTAGAATCCAACCTAAGGTTATACAAACTAGGTATTTTTAAAAAATTAGGTTTAAAACAAGTAGTTAAAACTACTGAAGAGACTATTACCGTAGATAATGATCTTGCTACTTTTAGATTATTATCTGAAAATGATTTAGCCCCTTTTTAACACATAGATTTTTGCATATTGGCTTAACACAAGTTGCCTTCAAGCCACTTACGTTAAGAGGCTTACCTGAAAGCTTCATAAAAGCTCTCAGAGATGGCAGAAACCAAAACTGGAAAGTCCCTTATAGGAACAGTACAAATCAGTTTGGCCTACGGCTCTGTATATTTTAATGCATATCCTAATTTACAGATTTCTTTGAGTGATGAAAACTCCCTAAATGCTTTAATATTAAGTATTAAACTTCAAGGTTATGATTATATACCAGGAGTAGAAGTTATATGTATCTGTTACAGGATTTATTATAAGCATTTATGTACTTTAAATCCTATGTGCAAAATTATGGATTTCAAAAATGAAACTATTCTTATAGAAACTAATTTTGGTAAGTATAAAGTTACTAATAAAAGACCTATGAAATGAGACGAAATAAATTTTTAAAAAGAATGGGTCATTGAGGAAGCAATAGCTACTCGAAATGACACTAACAGTGAAATCACAGAAGTTGAATGAACTTATGATGGAACTGTTAAAATCAGGTTCAATGAACCTGATCAAGCTGATAATATCAGTTATTCATTTAGATTAACTAGATTAAATTCTTCTTATATTTCACCTATTGATTATACTGTAGATTTTCCATCAAGAGCGTCTACATCACAAATTAGAGAAAATAATAGAGTAGATGTCATAAAAATTAGTACTGATAATATTGCCAGTGCTATTCCTGATCCAACTGAATCCGAAATGGATTTTTCAAATGGTTTAAATGGATAGAAACCAAATTGATTTTAGTCCGAGTTCACCGGCGAAAAAAAATAATTTCTGAAGCATTTAAAAAACCCAGATGGGAACTTTTCAAAAATTGGCTCTTTGATAATTTTGATAAGAAATTAATAAAATTCTTTTAAGATGATTTTTATAATGATATTAGTAATCACAATAAGATAATTGCTTTTGTACCATGGTTTATGTCTATGTTGATGGTTATCTTTTTATGTTAGAAAAAGATTATAAACTCAATAATGGTGAAATTACTAGATCTGTATTTCCCCACAAACATCTTTCCAAATGGGAGAAAAGGATAAAGTAATTTATTATACTGTATTTTCAAGATTATTTGATGATGATACTGGCAAAATTACTGATAGAAATTTGAATACTATGGTCACACACACACACACACACACACACACACACACACACACACATATATATATATATCCAACCACATCTTGAGGTCAAAGACTTTAAAGTGAAGAGTCTCGAAGACTTGGAGAATTTATTAGATAAAAAATTTGAAGGATTTAAAATTAGTCATTTAAATTTAGAGTACTTATCTGATGAAGAGAGAAAAGTAAAACTCTCTGATGAGATTAATAAAATCTCAAAAAAGTTTGTTCAAAAACCGGTTCAAAGGATGTTTTATTATCCTAGGCCAACTCCTCAAGATGTACTCATAGAGGGACCTAATGCTACTCATTATTCCTAGAACTATGTTGGCACAGAAATCTATGAATGGAATATAGATGGTTTTACTGATCGTCAGATTTATACTCAAGTACATATAATGCTTATGTACAACACTATCTGCAAGGTTAATAAGAATTCTGAAAAAACCATTGCTGAGATGATAGTGGCAGGTTTTACTTGCCAATTAAAAGGCTAGTGGGACAATTATTTAACGGAAAAGCAGCGCGCAGAAATTGTGGGAGCTGTAAAAATAGAAGATAGTCAGTATGTTCAAAACGCTGTATATTCCTTGGTTCTTAATATTATAAAATATTTCTCTGGAAGATGGTTAGATAATAGTGAGAGCTTAAGGACCATGCTCCAAAATCTTAGATGTAATACATTGACAAATTTTAGATGGTATAAGGATGTTTTCTAATCCAAGTAATGGAATTACTAGAGTGTAATAGCATTCACTGGAAGTCAAGTTTATTGATGGGCTCCCAACACGCTTTGCTGAAAGAGTTAGAAAAACTCTTCGAGGAACTGCAATGAGTATAGATTATAATAGCTATACCTATAGAAAGCTTATTAGTGTATGCACACAAGAAGGCTTAGCTCTATGTAATGAGATTAAGTTAAGCCAGCAAATCAAGAAACATCATTTTAATGAAAGGCAACAGTTAGGAGAATTCTGCGAACAATCCACTATAGACATTCCTAAGAATAAAAAGTCTCATAAACATAAGAAAGACCATAAAGAACCTTATAGGCATAAAAAGAAGAATAGAGGATCTTTTGATAAGAGATATGAGAAGAAGGATAAGAGAAGAAAAGCTTATAAGCATAGAAAGGATTTTATAAAATCCCATACGCCTAATGCGTGCTACAAATATGACAGAGTAGGCCATTATGCTAGAGATTGTAAGGTCAAGGATAAAATTAAGAAACTTGATCTAGATGATAATCTTAAAGACTCTTTATACAATATTCTGTTAAATTCTTCTCGAGATAATTCACCAAAGAATAGTGATAGAGAAAATTTATCAACTGATGAAGATCTAAGGGCTACAGGAGGAGGAATACCTTCCTTCAGATGATGAATGTGGATCCTGCAAACAAAATCGAGATTAGTGTTGTAATAACAACACGGATGATGAATTTTTAAATATTTATTCCCAATTCAAGGAGTTAGAAGTCAATATCCTGACCAATGATAGTTTATTAGAGCTTCTCATGGTTATTAAAGACCCAGAGTTAAGGTCCCAGATAATTGATCAGGTGGATAATATAAAGGATAATATTCCTAAAGCCCTGAGATTCAGAAAATTCCTTCTCAAAAGGGACCTTATACAATGTCTAAGATTAAAAGAATTTTAAGAGAAAAATCCCAGGCTATTGATAGGCCCACTACTGTTCAAAATTTGAATGATGAGATTCATAATCTCAAAGGAGAAATCTCAGGCTTAAAGGCTTCTAATATAGCCTTAGACAAGAGAATTATCATAATAGAAAATTCTCATGTGTCTACAAGCCAGAAATTCAGTGCTAGTATTATTGAAGAAGGTTTGGATGCTAGTACATCAAAAATAGGGTAAAAGACGATTTTCTAGGAACTGTTAATACGACTGATAATGAGTTTTTACAGAAACTTCAGCTATTTACTACTCAAATTTTTTTAATAAAAGTTACTCTTTTAATATATTATAATTTTAAAAAAGAGTTTGTTGTTTTATTTGATAGTAATGCTGATTTAAATTGTATTAAAGAAGGAGTAATACCTTCAAGATATTTTCATAAGATTACTCATAGATTAAAAATGCCAGTGGTTACCAAATAGGTATTTCTTACAAAATATCTAAAGCTTATATTTGCCAGAATAATGTCTGTATACCAGAAAGTTTTGTTTTGGTAAAAGATATTCATCAAGACATAATATTAGGAGTCCCATTTTTCCACCACATAATTCCTTTTACTAATTGGGATACTCATAGTTTCACAGAAACTTTTAGTGGAAAAGCAATTACTTTCGAGTTTATAACTCAACCAATCCAAAGGTTTTTAAATGAGATCATTTCTAATAATATTATTGCAAAGAATAGACAAATTAATTTTTTTTAAAATGAGATTTGCAGTCTTACAATTGAACAAGATTTAAAAACTCCAAAACTCATCGAAAAGATTGATTTAATAAAGAATCAGTTTGCTTTACAAATTTATGGAGACCATCCAAATTAATTTTGGAATAGGAAAAGGCATATAGTTAATCTTTCTTATGAAGAAGATTTTTTAAGGGATAATATTCCTACTAAAGCTAGACCTTGCTAAATGAATTCAGAATATTTGGAATTAGGAGTTCCAAGGTTAGAAAGAAGCAAGTTTTTTTGGAGCCAGACTTTAGGAACTCTCTCTCTCTCTCTGTAAAAACATCTGCTCTTTGTTCAGTTAATATTGGAAATAAAATCAGAAAAGGTCACTTGGCCACAACCTCGGCAGTCTCAGGTACTTTTTAATTTTAGCTTTTAATACATCATAGATAATCATTTAGCCTAAATGATAGGCTAAATACTGAAGTGTTTAATTTATGCATACTAGATTATTCTCAGGCATGTTTTGGTATTGATTTTATATTGTATCACCCGACGGTTCTAAGGTTGGGACTATAGAGTCCAAACAGTTCATAGTCCAGGCAGTAAACCCTGGTTATGGCAGCATAACCGGTGGTCCTCAAAAAATCGTATTAGCCAGGTGCGCGTGTTGAAGGGTTAAGAAAAAGGACCGTGATTTAGGGTTTGGTTGGCAGGACTGTAGCTTGACAGAATTAGTGTCTTTGTAAAAGATTTCCCGTGACTCCGTTGAAGCGATCGGATCTAAATTTCAACTGAACCAGTATATAAAAGGATAAGCTGGTAATTCATAGCTCATAATCCAGTAAGGTCAATGATAACTACCAAATAATTTGCTAATAACAAGAATATGGATAACTCTAAGGTACAAGTATACAACAAAGGATAAAATTAGTACTTTAACATACTGCAGTTTGTACCAATATATCATTTCGAGGTCTAATGAAATTCTTTTCATAGTCAGTAGGCAGTAGAGTGTACTTCTTTTTCATGCAAGTGATATTAGTAATATTCTTGTATTACTGTATATTTTCTATTAGACGAGTTTCCATACCAGTAGTATTTTCTATTTCTTAGTTGTCTATTACAACACATTGCTTCTTTTGTTACGACTGTCTTATTATCTTGTATTTTCTTATTCTTAGACTTCTTTAATTATTACATATCGTCTCTTTTGCTCGAATATCTCATTATCTAGTTATTATTAATGCTTATTGCTATTTGTCTCTTTTTTATCTTTTCTTGAGTCGAGGACCTATCGGAAGTAATTTTTCTACCTTCACAAGATAAGAGTAAGGTCTGCGTACATACTGCCCTCCTCAAACCTTACTTGTGAAATTATACTGTATTTTTTTATTGTTGTTTGGAGTCCAATAGAATTCATGCTTTTGCACATATTCTTCAATCCATGAGAGTATCTTTTCACCTGCAATTTATACAAAATTTTATACACTTTTTTAGTTATGGAATATAAATAATTTTTGACGTGGGGTAAAAGTGATAACAAACCCCACATAAATGGGGTGCAATGTACTGGAGGTAAGATTGTCCATTTCAATTGAGTATCCCTTAGTGGCAAGCTTGTTCATTTTGTTCCTTAAAATAATATGAAAAAATCCAGTAGAAAGGAAAAAAATTCTTCATATTATTGTTTTGTCATTTTCTAATTGGCTTGGTATCTTAAATATGGGTAAATGAGATAAATTAAAAAGAGAAAAAGGCTGCACTCTTCATTTCAAAGAAAGACACAAAAATGACAGTACTATATAGAGTCCTTTGAAACCCCACATACACAGAGATAGAGATAGCATAAATCAGTGGAAAAGAATCTAACACAAATAAGATGTCATGTTGAATGATAGCCCACTAAATAACAAGAACCTAAGCCTTCATTTTGGACCCTTAAATGTTTAACCCAAACCTCTTTTACATTAACTGAATTTTTAAATGTTCAAAATAGCAGTAAACATATCAAGAACATGTGTATTCATCGACTTAACGATATTCAAACCTTTTCCGGATAAGTTCAAGTTATATGCACCGGCATTTACTATCATATTAAGCTAACTTGGAAATAAAGTAAAAAACTCTTATAATCAGTTAAATTTACTGATAAGTGTACAAAGTTTATACAATTAATGTGTATAAACACTTTTTACATATAGTATCCAATACTAATCAAGAATAGTGTCCCTTAGCCTCTGCATATGCACATTTATACAAATACAGTATATAAATTAAGTAAAGTGGATCGGAGAGAGTTATTTTTTTTGGGCAAGACATTGAACTTAGTGAGTAGTGTGTCCCTTGCATGTGGCACAAAGAAAGGTACACACAACTTTTAAGCCTGGTAAACTCAAATCAAATGTGTAACTTTCTTGGGCTATCAACAAGCATCAATTTGTCTTTGATTCTCACAAGAATTGCTTCTTTCAATACTAGACATAGTAAGACACTACTAATTTTTTATTAGGATAAGTAAGACCTATTAATAAATCTCAAAAATCAATAAAACATGATCCTAAATCTTGTAATTTCCAAGACTAAAGATTTCACATTCATGGTTAATGATGTTTGATATTAGCTAGGTTGTGGTTTAGTGGCTTAGTTTAATAACGTGGTATTAGGCCTTATTATTACACTATTAGTAGGGATTCTAATCATAGCTTTATAGACTAAGTAATATGATGGCTTTATATATGTAGAGTGAAGGAATCCCAAGAAATAATTTAGAGTTTGGCATGTTACTAAAGCCAGACAAAGGTCATAAAAGAATTCAAAGAGGGTAATTTCTAGGCATACCTTCTTAGGGATTTACAATTATTCCAGCAATAGATCTTTGGTTGATTACAAAAAATGATTTTTTTGGATGCTTACATTATTATTTACACTGACATACTTTGAAACTAACAAGAAAAAGGGCTTTTGCTACAGTTTCTTTAACATTTAAAATTGCATGAAAATCATCAGCAAGAGATGTTTTTCTTTTGAAAGTGTGAAGGGATAGGGGAAAAGCAATGAGAGAACTATGCTTTTTCTTACTTTTCTTTTCTTTCTCATGCTAAAGTGGAGAGACCAATGAGTTATGGATCAAAAGGATGTGTATGAAGGAAAAAAGTGTGTTTACAAAGGAAAGACTCAATTTTTGTTCTTTCCTTTTGGAAAATTTTTCCCTTTTCCAAAGATGAAATGTTTGAAAAAGAAAAAATGGTTCTAATAAAGCAAAGTGAATATGTAAACTCACAACTCTATTCGGCTCTATTCTGGTGTTAATTCTTTTTCATTTTCTCCCGTCACTCAAAAAGAGCAGTAATATCACTCAAAATTAAAGTGCTAGTAGTATTACTTTAATTAACGTTCGATATAGTACTAGTGTAGAGATGGATAAAGAGGATTCATATAACAACAACAACAAATCCAGTATAATTTCGCAAGTGAAGTATGAGGAGGATATGCAGACTTTACCCCTAAGGTAGCGAAACCGTTCTTATAAACCCCAGCTCAGGATTTATACAACATATTCTAATTTAATTTAGGATTGAGGCAAAGTTTGATTTGTGAGTTTCAAAGATGAATGGATTCCATTGCAATTGAATTCATTATCACAACAACTTTATTGGTAGTCATTTCCATATTCTGTTGGATAAGAAGAAACGGACCAGGCTGGGTTTCGCATGCACTTTATTTCAGAGTTCAGACAAAACCAAAGCCCACTTTTGATTTGATCTCTGTCTACTCATTAGAACTCATTTTCAGTGCCACATTTAAGAATAATTGAGCCAGCTACCTTACTATATTAACCTCAAAGCTCATAGCAGATCTTTTGACCAAAAAATTAAGGCTAGTAGTATTAAAGAAAAAAGATTATAGAAAAGAAAAAATCACTACGAATACCATTTTCAAGTTCCTTTAATCAATTTCCACACTTGAAAATTCTTCAGAGCTCGTTAAAATAGCATGGACTAGCCAATTTTCGGATTGATAATTAAAAAATAGCTAGCGTTTGTAAAGTCATTGAAAAATAGCCGTTATTTTGCTGAAACACGGAAAGCTCCAGCATATATGCTAGATTATGGAGCTACTGCGTATAAACTTCCAACATATTATGTTGGAACTTCAGCACACGGAAAGTTCCAACATAATATGCTGGATTATGGATTCCCTGCGTATAAACTTCCAGCATATTATGTTGGAACTCCAGCACATTATGCTGGAATCTCATATGTAAAAAATTCGAACTCCAGCATATTATGCTGGAATTTTTCTGGATTTTAAAGGTGTTTTTGTTAAAATGGCTAAATTTTGATTACTTTTAAAAGTGTGGCTATTTTTCAATTACCAGTTGTAAATATGACCATTATTTTTTTCCCTTTCATAAGCAAATAGTTTTGGTGCTGATTTTGTTTTAGTAACTTCTTTTCATAAGGATCAAATTTAAGAAGGTTTTCATTTATTTTTTGTAACATGCTATACTAATGAAGAATTGGATCTAAAATTAATCATCTGAGTATCTAATAAAAAAAAAAGGGTTGGTTAAGAACTATTGACTGTAAACCATAGCAGTTACAGTCACTCAATGGAGATGTTCGCCTTTGTTTGGAATGAAGATGGATGAACAGGCACTTGAGCCTAAAATGATGAAATTCGGGGTGCTAAAATCAACAGGCTAGGTTTGGAACTCTTGTCGCAACCCTCAAGAAGCCCAAACTAAAAACTACAACTGGAAATCCAACTTCAGGTGGTCATTATAATCAGAAACTCACTCTCTGGAGAATTTTATTGACCTCGCATATAACATGGGGAATCTGGCTTAGGTTAGCAGGTTGTTGGCTGGGAGAGCTGGTAAAAGCGTTCCGATCCTTGCCTACTAAACAGCTGCACCCCCGCAAAGTCAAATGCTACTGTACTGAGCCAAAGCTTCATGCCCTTCTTGAATTGTAATCATTGAGTTCAGATTCAGAGCTGACTGAATGGCTTCATCTTAATCAATAGAAGAATTCCTTCTTAGGGTTGGTTAAGGGGGAACTTATGTTTTGCGACTCGAGAGCAGATTTCCAACGTAGTCAGACTTCACATTGATTGAAGCAGCTGTTGGAGAGAAGGCACCAGTCAGACCTGCAAGCACCGTTCCACTGGGCCCCTAACAGGATAGGTGAGGAATCACTCTGGATCTTCTTTTTTTGGGCTACAACTTCGCCGAGCCGACTAGCATCCTTTTCCACTGTGCATTTTTGAAACACGGTGCCCGAGAAAACTAAAAGAGTCTGTCGACTCTTTTTAGTTTTAGAAGGCTCGGGAGGTTGTGCCCGACCGAAAGGGTAAACTGTTCCCGTTAACGACCACAAAGCCCAACACTGCTCCTGCTTCTCCTCCCAACATGAAGGAATGCCCAATAATCCTTCGGGGGCTCGGTGGCTAATAACTTCTCGAGACTATCAAACTGGTTACAGAGTGCTGGTAGCTGACAAGTAGGTTAGCAAACTGGTGAATCAATATGCTTTGCTCCTGCCTTCGCTTCCAGGAGGAAGCCCCGGAAGACAAGTGAGTCTTAATAACATAAGCGAGAATGCCGAGGTCTTGTCAAAGCCATTTTATTCATGAAATGGCTTGGATTGATATTAGTCCCTCGACAAAGACATTCAGATATGAAAAAGATAAAGAAAGACATGTTAAGCTTGTGTTTTCCCAGCGCGCGATCTTTCTATCAAAGCCTATCAAAAGAAAACGTAGGCAGGAACGAGCTAGAACAGTCCCCAAAGCCCTAATGATTACCGAAAGAAATTTATAATTTCTAATCATATTCTTCTTCTTTCTAATTCATTCACTTCAAGACTGGTTTTGAACGGAGTGTATAACTGGGGCGCAGCCCCACTTTTTTGTTCGTAACGAGGGAGAGATAGAATGGAGTTCTTCAAATCAAAAATTTCACTTCGAATTTCGAACCTCAACATCCTGCTGCTCATGGTGTTTCACGATCAGTATTGGAAATGAACAGTGAATTGGTGGAACGTGCGGAACCACCTGGACGGCTCTCGGTTCTTGAGCATGTTGGGGGATTAGGCGGCAGCTGGACCCACCCCGCCCGTATATTTCATAAGATGTGTTTCATTCCGGAGGATAAACTAGAATTTTTTCATCGCCCCACCCGAGGCAGATCGAACAAAACTGCCAAATCAAGATGAAATGGAACGACCGTTCAGAGGCCGCAGCGGGACTACCATAGGAAAGCCCGCCCCCCCTAGCTCGTTAGAGCTCCATACTTTTCGTGAACAATGGAGCCTAGTAGCGAGAGAGGCTCCGATTCATGGTGAAATCCATTGAATGCGTTGGTGAAGCACGGGATTACGGCCGAAAAGCAGAGGTTTCCGCTAGGCGAAGGAGCTCAAAAATATCCTAATTCTCTATAGCCAAGAAGCAAGGGCGCAGCTGCTGCGCGAAAGCCGCAAAAAAAGGGTTCTAAATAAGAAGCCCTTTGAATAAGCGAGGCTTTCCCGATAGAAAGATTTGCATGCAACAGAGATCCCAATTCCGTGTATCCGGTTAAGCAAGCCCTGCCCGCCAGCTTCCATCCAGACAAAAAAAGTGAGCGCCTAGCGTGCGAAAAACCGTTTCTTTTTTCCGGTTCCGAAACAACTTGGGCGAAGCTTGAGATCCAGTATTTAGAAATTTCATCTCAAGCTGAACTCCTTTGGGTGCGGCCTTTCCCTCGACTCTGCATGATACGGGATGCTTCGTATACAAGGCTGACCCTTCTTTGTTATTTTGTGTGAAACAATATCATATTATAATATCCCACGAGCATTAGCTCTCCCAAAAAAGGAGGTGATCCGACCACACCTTAAAATTTGATAATCTTGGTTACGGCTTCACTCCCACTTGGTGGCTCTACCTATGGCTACCTCTTCTTGCGATTAAGTAACAACACTTGGTATGGAGTCGGCATTTTCCTTTCCTAAACAAGAGTTGGGTGCCACATCCCCACTCTTAATGCTAGCTCAAGCTGTGCAGTAGACTGCTTGTTGTATATATTAAATTTTCATAGGTTTTAGGCGTATTTGTCACAAGTATAAAAAGGCAGACTTTGGTCTGAAATGAAATAGCTAAACATAATTACTAAAATGTGAATTAAAGAATTGCTTATAATGAATCTTCATTCAACTATTCTTTGATTCCCAAAGTTTATTTAGTACTTGTATAACAGAGTGGAAATGACAATGCCTGTAGAATACATTTGAGAAGAACACCTTGTAAAAAAATGAAATAAGAAAAGACTAAAAGCAGTGCCTAAAGAAATCTTATGATATATTCCTGTGTTTTTAGAATATCAGTTTTCCCTCTGAATTAGTTTCTTTTTTAGGTTCATTCTATAGCTTTCAGGAAGATCCTTCCATGTTTTCACAGAAGGAGCAGTATTGACCACAACATGAACATGCTAATTTCCAAGAGTGCAGTTAAAAGGAATACAAATTTTCAAGAATTATCGAACATATCCACCGTGGTTTCAGTTGTTTCCTGCGGACCTGCGGTACAAAATAAAAATACTTCTGAAGTAATGCTACTAGCACCAAGCCTATATTCAAATCAAATTACATTTACAAGTTGAGAGAGAAGGGTTAGCTCAATTACTGGTGTGGATTTCCTTCTTTTTTTGTCCTGGGCCAAAATATTACTACCTTCGTTTCATTTAAATGTTAACTTGTTTAATTAGAACACAGTTTAAGAAAAAAAGAAAGACCTTTTAAAACTTGTAGTCATTTTTTTAAACCAGTAAATGGTATTTTTATTGATAACCAGCAAGAAGTATATGCTGGTGAATATGTACAGCATAGCAAGCATGGCGTGTAATGAGCTCAAATTTTCAATCATGGCTTCTACATCATTAAATGAGGCCATGTTGCAGTAAAAAGAAAAGTAAGAGGAAATATATCTCAGCTTTACTATGTGAGAAGAAGATTATTTTTTGCTCTAAAAAAGTCTCGTGTTTGTTTCCTTCCAAATAGACCACCAAATGGTTGCGACTTGAATTCCAGAACTTGACAGCAGCTTCCCATAGACCTTTCCTCTGCCAGCAATGCAATAAATCAACTGTAGGCTCGGCGAAGCCCAGGAATGTCCCAAGATGTCAAAGAAGATTCCAAATCTCAGAAGTAAATGTGCAATGAATGAATAAGTGGTCAGTGTCTTCAATCTGATTTTTGTAGAGAGTGCACCTGCTACATATGTTAAAGCCTCATTTTCACAGATTTTTATGTGTTAAGACAGCATCATCTGTGACGAACCAAGTGAAACGTTCGACTTAAGTAGGGGCTGTACTCCTCCAAATTCGTTTCCAAGGCCAGTCAGCATTTAGAGCATTTTTCCTGGAGAGAATTAAGTAGCCTGACTTAATAGAGAACCTCCCATCTGCGTATCCTTCCATAGTAGCAAACTGGCTTGTTTTGTGGGAAGGTCTGGATCCTGGGCAGCTGCTGTAGCAGGGAACAGAAGTCCTGCATTTCCCAATCATTGATTGAAGCTCGGATTTTCCTGTAGCCTATTTGGACAAGCTTCTTTTTAGCCAAAAGTGCATTATTTCCCAAAAAAGCAGTTTCGTCCCAAAAAGAGATTTGGGACCTTCCCGTTGTACTCTAAGTACAGGGAAAAGAGATTTGATATTTGCCACTATTGGGGGAAAGAATCAAGTCATATTACCTGAGATAACAAGCTAGTGGCAATCCTTCAGCTTTACTAGTCGATGTGGATCAGTATTCATCTAACAATCTCAGATTTCATTGGTTGAAAATTGAAATATCCATTTCGTCCTTCCCGTTGGAACCAATATTGGCAGATTTTGCCATTTTGGCAGCACTCTGGATTTTCTTTGCTATTAGCACAAGCATTTCAGCTGCCTTGGCTAATGACTGATTTTCATGCTCCCTTGAACTCTCTATTCTGGAATGCTGATTTGCAAAATTGGAAAACAACTGCACTGCTCTCTCAGCTGCAACATCCAAATTATTTACTGCCTCTTCACACATAAGGATTTCACTGGTTGGTCTGTGCATATTGGGAGCTTCATTTTTTCCAGTCTGCAAAGGTACAGAAAATATCTTAGTGACAACAAGATTAGTGCATGTAGTATTGCCTCAGTAAACTGCCCTAGGATCTTTTGACTGGGACATACATGTTTCTTGGTTAGCTCTGTGGCACATTTTCAATTAAGAATAAAGGGAGAATAAGAATCTCTTGAGAAATGTTAAAATGAGTCAAATGTTCTATGTGAAGCACAAATTATCCTTTTATTGACGTAAAAGAAAAGAAAATGTATGGAAAGAACATGATCACATGAAGTATCTACACTAGAAAAAGTTACAACAATTAGCAGTTTTACTACTATATCCTGAGATACCTTGGAGGATGAGGATTTAGGGTCGATCATCAAGGAATGAGGATTAGTAACTTTGGCTTGTGCCCATTTCGGGAGTCTTGAAATGCTGAATTTAAGGGCTGTCCCTGGTGAACTCCCTTCTCGACAGAGTACTCTCTGATTTACTTGGAAGAATTTTGGGGTCATATATATGCCTTCAGATTGGTGGTAATTAACCTCATGCAATTTGATTTGATCTAAAGTTGCTGGCGCACCAAATGTTTCTGGGGATAACGGACAAGCATTTTCTTTAATTTTCCACAGCATCACAGACGATAAAGAACCAGGGAGTTTCCAAACAAAGATACAACCATCACGACTTACCTGAATTCATCAGATAAAGACTGAGAAGAAGTCACTAAATAAACTAGTGTAGAGCAGGAAATATAGAGCAAATCGTTGTAGATTGGGGAAGTTTGCAGCAGTTCTAGAAGGATTTATTAATTAGAAGAAGTTACATGAAAACATATGATTTGCACCAATTACTTATGGAGTCACCCAGAGAAATCAACCATGGGGCAAAAACTAACTTGGAAATAGAGTCATTAAAATTTGAAAAACCTTTTAAATATGACTTCACCTTAGCAACAGAAACTAGGGAGAACAAGGTGATAGACATCTAAATTTTTGTCCAAATTTGGCAGTAGGTTACTTCTCACTATATTGTTTGCCTGGTGGATACCAATAAGCAAACTCCTAATTAGAGATCATAATTCAGATAGGTCAAACATTGGATGGGAAAATATCCATAGGAGGTACTCACAGAAACTAGATGCTTGCAGTCAGGTAAAAAAATGACACCAGTTATAACATCACCATGCCCGACTGCTTGTGCGACCATATTCCCAGACATTATGTCATATACGCAGAGAATCTTAAACGAGTCGGAGCAAACCAGATAACTGCAGCTAGGGTCCACACATGCCTGTAAAAGGTGACGTAGGTCTAACATAAGATTAACTAGATAATACCTATTGAATGGATTTGTCAGTATTTACATACCTTGAGAGGATCCCCAAAACCTCCAATATGCTTAAATGACCTGATTAACCTCCCAGAAGGAATACTGAATGTGTTAATCTTCTTATCCTAAGACAAAAAAACACTCTTTGAGTCTATAATTTGACGTAATCCGAGTAATTATATGTTCTGACATGTTATCGCTAGAAGAAAATAACAGCCATCTTTAATACATTATCTATCTGAATTTATTAATTCAGAAAGAACAAAGGAAGCAAACACTGCGAGCTACAATTTACCTGCCCTACAGTGACAGCAATCTCAGTGGAAGCATTGACTGCCATGTCATATACAACTCCCGGTAAGACTCGATGATAGCAAGATATCTTGTATGCTGAATCGATCATAGCAACATCACAGAAAACCAGAGACCTGTCAAGAGAAAGAAGAGAATAAATGGACATGAGATATCATGTAGAAGCAGCTGCACAGAATGATATTGGTCTCAAAAGTGAAGTTGTCCAATATTCTAACACTAAGTCATTCCTCAAGCACAAGTTAGAAAATCATGTTAAGATGTTTATGGGTGTAAGGGAGAAGGGTATGGGTCTTATGCTTCAAAAATATCAATTTCATCCAAGTTTACTAGTTGCTTTCAAAGTCTAACCTATCTGCGTAACAACTGAGAATCTTAGTGCCACTGCAAGTGCATTTCACGCAGGTCACAGGAGCAGAATGATCACGAAAACTCCCGATGAGGTCAAAGTTCCTGAAAAGGGAGTTAGACAAGTTAGCTATAAATTACTTTTAACTAATTGAACAAACTCAAAGACCTAGTCAAACCTTCCCGCATCATAGAGATGAATCATGCCATCCTTTCCCCCAGAGGCAAGAAAATAATGACTGTGGAGAAACTTATCAGCAGGAGTGTCATTGCTTTGCAAGCTGAAGCTCAACGACAGAATTTCGCCGTCATGAGCACCCTACAAGAGTAAGGATACTTGGTATAATTTGGTTTACATGGCAATGGAGTATACACTTGGAAAAGGATTACAAACAAGAAACAATACCAACAGGAAAACTTCACCAGTCATTAGAAGAGGCAAACCACTTTAGTTAACTGCGCAGCCTACAGAAATACAGGTTTACCTGGATGCACATATACTCAGCTGTGTGCAGGTTGAATATATGGAGATTTCCCAGGAAATCACCAGCTCCCAGATACCTTCCATCTGAACTGACAGCCATTGAACGATAACCTGTAGTGGCAACGCCTGATGCCAGAGATTCACGTTCAAAAACACCAGCCCTCGCTGTTCATATACAAACCAAGAGTATTAACCTCACGAGTGGCATGTTATATATGAAGCACATATTAGCAAAGATTAAGTATCAAAAGAGCAACTTTTTGGTATGATGAGGAAGTATGGCACACCCGAAAGTGTAGAGCCTGCTGAAAGGGAACTCAAAGATTTGTCTTCTGTTGGAAGAGGCAAGCTACTGTCTGATGAGATAGATTGTAATTCAAGATCCCACAACCTGATGCTGCCATCAGCTGAGCATGTTGCAAAAGAAACTCCACCAGAACAGCCTTTAGCAGCACATGCTTTGGAGGGATCATGCATGTTTTCGCATGAGAAATTCTTGATGTCCCATATGCAGGCACTGTGTGAAACTAGCACAGAGCACCTGGTGGCCTGGAAAGTATATCATCATGATTTTCACTCTTACATATGCCACATGGTTTGCAAGTTGAGTTCAAGCCCAAAAAAACATAAGCCATCATGGCTTATGCCATACAAAATGAAAAGAACAAGTCAAATTTGGGAAAGTACTAAGAATTTTAGAGAAGCACCTTGCCAACATCCTGAACATCCCATATGTAAATGCTGCGATCATCATAGATGACAACTGTAAAGGAGAAGTTACTATCAAAGTCGGTTAATTTAATAATTAATTCCTTCTACCGAAATAGCTAGTTACTTACCAAGTTTTTGCAATGTTGAAAACCGACAAGCAATTGCGTTAGGTAGGCTCTCCAACTGCTCATATCGATTATTTCCAATCAGTGCATGACAGTCTGCAGCACTTTCTTTACTGCATCTGGTTTCAGCATAGTATAAGCTTCCAGCATATAAAAGAGAGTTCGCAGCAAAGAGTTTAACTTGTCCATTATTGCATGCACAAGCAACCAACTTTCTGGATACTGATAGTCCAAAGGCTTTCTCAACCTGAGGTGCAAGTAACAATGATGAGAAGACTGGAAGGCCTTATACTTGAAAAGGTAATACATATCGGTTTATAGCACTTAAATATCAGAAAATTTCAGGAAGTACAGAATTTCTTTTCAATGCTCTTCAATGTAATCAGTACTATTGTGGAAGAAACAACAACATATACCTGTAATTCCACAGAAGTTGCAATAGTCATCTCCGAGTTTAGAAGGAACAAAACCCCTATTAAGAAAAGAAGAAATTAAGGAGCTCAAGAACATGCAAAAACATAAAGATGACATATGTATGTTAAACTTGTAACCTGCATCTGTCAGCGCATAGACATGCGAAGCTTCACCAGTGCGAATGTGATCTAGGAGACTACTCTCACTCCACGTGGAAGATGCAACAGCTATGAACAAGCATCCTTTATGATGACCAAGATTAGCTTGCTTTCCAATTGCTCCTGATGCTGTTCTAGCTTTCGTATGAGATCTGGTAGGTAATCCCAATTTCCAGAACTTCAGGTGCTTCTTTCCTGCAGTGATAAACAATCTTCCATCTGATGAGAAGCTAACAGATTCAACTGCAGAACTTGGCGTGAACCCCTTGCATTTTGTAATTAATGTCTGACTCTGGAAATCCCAGAGGCAAACATATCCATCATGAGGATATCCAACAGAAGCAAGGTGTTGGCCTGCAGGTATTAACACAATCAAGAAAAAGTGAGAAATAAGAATAAGACACCGAGGCTCATCTCCCCTTCCATGTATCTCAAACAAAAACTGGTTGCTTAGGCAAAGTGCAATGACTAATTACAACAAACCATCAGGTGAAAAGGCAATGCATGCTATGCCGTGTTGATGACGCTTCAATTCGCATGTCAGAGCCAAACTTGATGCTTCCCATATCACTACTGCAGGGTGAGGTCCTGACTGAAGCATTGCCCCATTAGTTAGTGCCAAAACTGACTTTAAAAAAACTAGTCATCAGTTGAACATAACAGTCTATGTGAACATGTTGTGTGTGTATGTACCTTTTCCTGTCATAATACATATACATGTAGCTTTTACTACTAAAAAGAAAGAAAAAAAGAAAGATGGTTATAAGAGCATATAGTTTATAAGTTTGAGCAAGACAGCTAGTTTTATCCATGCTGCAGCCTGCAGCTTTAACAAGCCATAGAAAGCAGAAGAGACATACTGTTGAAGTTGAAAAGACAAACAATCTGGAGACCCTTCAATGTAGCTTGTCCAACTCTCTCACCTCTTTAAAATGACTCTAATTTGATGATAATAGTGCATTAATGGACAAACACTTCGCTATGTCCTCAATTTTGATGATAGTAGTGCATTAATTGACAAACACTTTTCCGTGAGCCTCACTTCGATAATAGTAGCGCATTAATGGACAAACACTTCGCTATGAGCCTATGACTACCTAAGCTGGGGCAACATTCCCAACAAACAGCAGAGGGACTGGGCCTATCCTCAAGGGGGCACTGCAAGGTGAATTGCTGCTGCCAAGGCTAAAGCCGCACTATTAATGCGTACAAACCTAAGGATGCTAGACCAAGCTAGCACAATTGCAAGAGCAACACAATAATCTAGCATTGTGTCAATAAGGTGTTGTTCTGCTTCTCGAAGAGTCGGAATAAGCCCATGACATGGCATCCCTCCAAAACTAGGAAAAGGACCTTCTAAGTTCTAAGCCTCAATTCCCATGCATTTGAACTATATAACAAGGAGATGGACCCACTTTAAACCTTCTACACCTCATTGCGATCAATTTTGGTGCCAACTGCCATGAAGTTAATCCTTATGTCATATTACTCCAGGCTCTAGAAAGGTAGCCTGTGAGGAATTATACAAGGGGATTCGAAAAGACACTACAATGTCATATCTAGAATTTGAACCTGTATTAAAAAGAAAATTTTTAACCCCCTTTGCCGCTACACTGGAATTTTTCCTTATGTCAAGGATATTCAACATCTTATATGTAAGAGAAAAAATTGTTTTTTTCTTTATTTGAATAGTATAATTTTTCGACTATTCAATTGAACCCCCTTTACTACTTAGCTTGGCCCCTGGGACTATGGCACTAGTTCACCATTGTGAAGTCTCTTAAAGGACCATCGCTTGACTTCCCCATGACTAGTACAGTATACTTCCTTATCCAGGTCCAGCTACCTCATTCTAATCTTCAGACTACAATATGTAGTACAAAAGCACAAACCGAGAAATCCTCCAAATTTTCCATGTTTAAAAGAAAATGGAGCACAAGTTGAGAGCAGATGTTAGGCGCAATGCGCAATCCGAAGTCTATGGCCCGGATATTGTCTACCAGCTTTAGCCCGTTTCATTAACTACGATAATTAAGTTAATGTTAGTCCACATTGAATAAAAATTCCAAGCAGTTATACCTCTCCAGCAGCGATAAAACGTCCGTCACCTGAAATGGCGACACAGCTCAACGGCTTCGGCAATCGATCAGACACTACCAAATGCGACTGCGTGCACAAATCTACGTCATAAACCACAGCAACACAGCCCGCAATATACACACATTTCGAATTAGAAACTCCAGAAGCCGTAGCCAGTCCATTTGCATTGGCAGTTGTGAAACCGACTATTTCCTCTAACATCAGCTGCCAAAAATCGAAGAAATTGTAATAATGGTCGAATTTGGAAGTACGCACAATGTGATAATTATTGTTACCTTTGGAGTTTCGGGTTTTTTCTCCTTGCGACTACGTTTCATCTTCTTCGATTTTGAAAACCCTAGCGATGATGATCAATAGAGGCACGCTAAGGTGATTAAGGAGAGTGAGAGGGGGGCGGGAAATTAGTTCAAATATAAAAAGAGATTTTGTTTCGGCGTACGTCACGTTTGATTTTGGGAAGAACAGTATCAAAAGTAATACAGTATTCCTGTACCCAGCAGTGTTTAATATTGCTGTACGGAGTATTATTCTGCATTAATGTCATAAACTTCAAATTTTTTAAATTTATATCACTATTCAAATTTAAATTTAAACTTATATATTCTCTTACTAAACTAACTATTTAATATCTCAAAAATAATTCGAAACATGATTTTGTGCATATTGACTTATTGTTATAATTCGAAAGAAATGGAGCATTAGCCTGATTTATAATTGATCTATAATTTCAAAAATAATCTAGATTTAATTACTTTTTCAGGAAAAATTTAATCTAGACCAAAATACTCTTTGTTAAAATCTAAAAAATAATTAACATAATATACTGGGATTCGAATTTTTTTACATATGAAATTCCAGCATAATGTGCTAAAATTCATAATATGCTGGAGTTTTAGACGCAGCAATCCCATAATTCAACATATTATGCTGAACTTTATTCGTATTTCAACTAAAGGCATTTTTGTTCAGAATTTATTTTTGCATTAAATAGTAATTTTTTCTTAATTACTTTACAAATACTGATTATTTTTTTTAATTTCGAGTCCAAAAATTGGCCACCCATGCTATTTTGACTTATAAATCCAACAAAGAGCCCATAACAGAATTGCATGTATTGTTTGATGGTTTCTTTTCCTCTAGATTTTCTAACAAGAGTATAAATAAGAAAACAGAGTTTCCATAATTTAATTTGATCATAAATAATGGCTAACAAAAATTTGGATCCATCATGAAAGCTTCCTATAGGTCTCTACTTACAATCCCAATTTCCCACGATGAATCAGTAGTCGACCTTTTCTTGGTCGCAAGATATTTCATAAATTTAGCATAATCGGATATTTATTCTAAAACTTCTATCAATGGCATATTAATAGAGAAACTTTTCATCGTTTGAATGAACTTCTTGAATTGATTCTAACCATTTTGTTTGACAAGTCTTTGAGGAAAGGGAGGAGGAGGCTTAGGCAATGGTGCCTTAGCTTTTTGCACTACCGATTCCGGTATGTCAATGATGTGCTCCCTAGACGGGTTCATCTTCTCTTGAGTCTCTTCCACACTATCATGTGCATCCTTTGGTTGTGAGCCCCTCTAGAGGGAAGCGCTAAGGGAAGGGTGTAGCGTTAAATTTGCCTCGTCTCTCAGAGGTTTTCCATCCTTCTGTTGAGCACCAATTAAAAATCTAATCTAACTTCTAAAATGAAAGTGAGCACAGGTGAGAAGACCCTACTTTCCCGCATTCCTCTTTCGTCGAGCAAAACACCAGAGATACCCAGCACGTGAGCCTTGTCGTCGTTCTACACGTAGTTATCGATATTGTTTTTTAACATGAAGGCGGGAGCTAACTATTCTCCCTTTTGTAAAGCGAATATAGGATCTTAAAATTATGGGTATACCACTATATTGACATAATGTTAGTTGGTGTGAAAAAATGAATGGCTTGTGCCTTATTATTAAATTTGCACATTATCCAAAGAGATAAGCTATACACTTGATTAATCTCAAATTATATTTTATTTCATTAAAATTGTTAGTTAAGATATGTAAAATTATTGAATAATCTTGTCTCAAACGATTAAACCTACTCAATTTTTATTGTCGAAGTCCAACATAAAGAGAAAAACCATAATATTAATGAGAGGCGGATTTAGGATTTGAATGTGGCGGGTGCCACAATTTTCTTTAATATACACTTTGGAACAATTAATATAGAGTTTGTTCGGAATATTAGTTTGATTTAATTTTTTATTTTAGTTTACTCGGGCAATCTAATATGCATTTTTACTTGTAAATATGAAAATTACATCTTTTTACCACACCGTACTTTTGGGATTTCACTGGGTATGTTATTAGTGTTGTATGAAAATTACATCTCAGGCATTAAGAAGTAAATGTATTTAGCATTTTAAAGAAGGAATCACACCTTTATTACACGTAAAATTAATATTTGCACTAGGGAACTACATCTTCTTCTTTTTTTTGTATGCTAAAAATAAATTTGCACAAGTAAAATAACATCTTCAACAAGGGAATTTCACCAATCTGAATAAGAAAAATAAAAATAAAAATCTTCAATAGATAAATTATACCACATAGGTAAATTCAGAATTAGATAAACTGCAAGATCCAAATAATTAAAATCATAAATCTCATATTTTTCTAGGTGTCATAACCCTAATTTTCCTCCGTAGGATTGTGATGGCACCTAGTCTTAGGGACTACGTAACCCTAACACTTACTAGATTAATGACAAACTCAACCAACAACTATTAAATATGAAACAAAAAATTTCTATACAAAGCCAACAAATCCTAAAACTAGTAATACAAGTCACAAGATCTACTGAGTTTGCTAGAAAAATCCCTAAATACAACTGTTTCGAAATAGAAATAAACAATACAGGTACATTATCAGAAGGTGACTCTGAGGCCTGCGAACTCGACGGCAGGTTTACCTTGAGTCTCCACAGCAAAACCCGAACAGCTAGCTATTGACCAACAAACTCCGAGAACCTGGATCTACACATAAATGTGCAGAAAGCGTAGCATGAGTACACCACGGCAGTACCCAGCAAGTACCAAGACTAACCTCGGTGGAGTAATGATGAGGAACAGTCAAGACACCTACTGGACTTAATAACCTGCACAAGTATGAATGTGAAACTAACAGGGAGCAATATCATTATAAAGCTAAGCATGGTAGAGATAACAAAATAATACTCACAATAGGAAACTAGAGACAACAATTAGCAACAGGGAACAAACAGGTAATACGCTGTAGAGTAAGCTGAACACAATTTAAGTCCGGTGAAACCAATTAAAGGAAAGCAAGTAACAACTCAATAAGAACAACCGCTTTCACACAAAAAAATTTCAAGAATTTCTCTAAGGTTCCAAACCTCAAAATCACAAATCACGGGTCCCACATCACGAACCTAATCGCTTGGCATCTTATACCCACATTACAAATTTCAACCACACGGACAGCTCACGTGCCAATATTATTAATACCTCATATCCGTACGGATAATTCATGTGCCAATAGTTCAACTCTCACACAGAAGGTAAGCATACGAGAATGTATGTAAATGATCAATAGACATCAGGGTTCATCTTCTCAAATCGATATGGGTGATTAATTACGTGTATGCTTGTGCAAGTGTTCTATCACAACTCGAGTCAACACGTAAGAGTAGAGATAATGAATGGTACATAGGAAATAACACAACAAAACGTAAAATACATAACTCAGACAAGGTAGGTACATCACTACACAAATATTATCAATAACAATGCCCCCAGGTCATCACAAGTCATCGCAAAATCATCCCCGACATAGCCCACCTTATCTCGCCACATGCACAATAATAAAGTAAATGCCCCGCCTTGTCTCGCCACACGCGCATAATAGTATTCTTACCTTGTCTCGCCACATGCGCAAAATCACATATATAGCCTGCCTTGTCACGCTGCATGTGCAAATATCAATAGTAACAACAGCACGAACAACTCACATGCGAACATCCCGACAATCCTCTTAACAACACCATGTGTGCCAAAACATACCAACACAATAAAATGACTTTCACAACATGTGCCCATATACCACAATATTTCCTCAAAATAGTTTCAATACCACAACCACGCATAGGCCCCGGCTCAACAACACTGATTACAACATCAACAACAACAAGAATAACACGAGAATACGACAAGTAAATCAACTCAGGAACTTAGGAACACAAAGAAACGGAAGAACGAGCTCACAAAGAAAGACACAACAGAGAATAATGGTCTCAACAAGAATAGCTCAATAAGGGAGAGATAATATGTAACAATGATTCCATAAAAGTACAATTCGACGATAAGAGAGAGAGCATGAATCAATGACCCTAAATAAGAATATGTCAACAACGAAAAGAGATAACAAAACTTCAATTAAGGCCAAGAAATTACGAAAGAGATAATAATAACTTCAATTAAGGTTAAGCAATTATGGAAGATATAATAATAATTTCAAATAAGGTTCAGCAATTATGGAAGAGATAATAATAACTTCAATTAAGGTTAAGCAATTAGGAAGAGATAGCATGGCAATCAAAGAGGCAATAACTTCAGTTAAGGAACATAAGAGTTTAATTGGCAATAAGGGTAGAACATGAATCAATTAATTCTAACTAAGACATGTAAGGGTGAATTTTGTAAATGGAGGATTTTACATGACAAAACAACTTCATATCTAATGAACATGTGAACCTAAGAGCCCTAAACGGTCAAATTTTCACAATTTAGCATGCGTACATGCTCGTCACCACGCGTACACGGCCTTCACATGACACAATTGGCACAAATGACTCAAATCCTAAGGGGTAGTTCCT
>MCJB01041742.1:2006-29867 GCA_002018475.1 Nicotiana obtusifolia
TATATATATATATATATATATATATATATATATATATATATATATAACCAGTTAAATGTATTTATTTTTTCAATTAATAAAACAGACAATATCACGCTTGCAAGGTTTTTAGTATCGGACTGCAAATATAAAGAGAGGTATGTAAATAAAAGGAACCATATAAATAGAAGTAGTGCCAGAAAATAATTTCTTTTCATGCTTCCTAATACTAAATGTATTTTTGGAGACGTTTATAAATGAATAATTTACTTTAATAAATGTAATTTCATATTCGGGTTCGAACCCGAAACTTCTCGATTCCTATTAGTAGAACGATAATTATTACTCTCCTAAGAACATCAGCAACAGCAACATAATATTTAATAATAATAATAATAATAATAATAATAATAATAATAATAAAAAGTATCGTTCAAATCAAACTAACTTCGACCACACACGTGAATCTAAGGAAGATAAAGGCATCTGTTAAATCAGAAATGGTGCACACGCGTGATGTAACTTATCGAATGTTGATGGTGAAGTGTGGGCCTCACCACACGTGTAGTTGAATTTTTGGATTTCCATTACACCTTTTTAGGATAAAATTCAGAAATAGCCAGATGTACATGTGATAATTGAAAAATAGTTACAGTTTTAAAGGTAATCGAAATTTAGCTATCTTTTATGTAAAGATAAATCTGAATGAAAATACTGTTCAAAATTCAAAAAATATTCCAGCATAATATACTGGAGTTCTAGCATAATATACTAAAGTTTTAGCATAATATACCGGTCTAGCATAATATGTTGAAAATTTCATACGATGCTGCTCCAATCTCCAATATATTATTCTGGAACTTTTTGTGTGTTGGAGTTTCAATATAATATGCTGGAAGTACATACACAGGTGCAATAATCTCCAGTGTATTATGTTGGAACTTTTCGTGTTGCAGCAAAATAGGCTATTTTTCAATGACTTGTAAATGTTGGCATTTTTTTCAATTACCAGTCCGAAAACTGACTAGCCCGTGCTATTTTCACACCTTTTTAAGGTACTTACATTCTTGTCTGTGGGTGTGGGTTTTGTTTGGGCCAACCCATGGCCCATTATCATACTCTTATGTTCCTTATACAGTTAATTCCCTATCTACCCCACCACCCTACAATTTATATGCATGAGTATGTTTCGTACAGTATGATAAAAGTTGTAAGCTGTATTCGGAGGGTCAAAGAAAACGTACATAGCAACAAGGATGGTGCATTGTCTATAAATTGTTACTTCAATTTCGAATGCAAGATGCATTATTTCTTTGACTAAATATTAAATGAAAGAGGATAATTGAAGTTGCCCGTGGACGTTGATTTAGACCCATAAATATGTTATCCATCTACTCTTTCGAATTTGGACATGTTGATTCAATGATGTATGCATTAGCTTGTTTTGCCTCATACATTAATAAGAAGTTACGGCCAATCAAGCAGAGATCGATTGGCTTATCAGAGAGCTGACATTAGAAGACTGACACCCATAGCACCAACAAAGCTGGACGACATACGATTAAAAGTTCGGGACGATGTGATCCAAATCAACTTAGAGGCAAAGCAGAAAAGTATTTACACTAGCAAATCAGTCAAAAGTCATATAACATGCGACTGTTTGTATATAGTAAGTGTGGATTCATAACCTGAAAGATAAGGTAAATAACCTGGCTATCAAATATAAGATTACATTTATAGGAAACAAATACTTTATAATATAAGTTTATAAAGTTAAATCATTTTTTTTCTTTTTAGTTAGTGAAAGCCATTTTAAGCATCATATGGGCCAATGTGTTATGAAGAGGGAAAGTTCTTTAAGCAAATAAAATCCAAATTGATAGCTGTAAGTTAAAAGTTAAGCAAGGCCCATTTGACCATCACTGCCAGCTTATTCTTGCCGGTTCATAATTCTCTCTATTTATGTTTGGGAAAACTGCATAATATAATCGTTCTAAAAAAAAAATTAGCTTGCAAATTTTTTTTTTGTATATTAATATATAATACAAAAATAAACGTATTTTATACATAATCAGTATATATTTTTTGTATATTCGTTAGCGGATGTAACTATATTGGACGACCGGTCAAATGTGTGCAAGTGGCCTTCCCATTTAATGTCACATTGTAAATTTTTTTTTTTTATAACGGTAGTATCCACACTAGTCTATAGAAACATAGGAACATCGATAAATGATTTCTAACAATGATGATTGGCCTATGATCAAAAATTACACTTTGATATAAGAATATCGAAATAATTTAACTCGAACTCTTGAAATCTCTGATCAGCAAAAAAAAAATCACCTTACCGTCTAATTATACATAAGATTCTCAATATATGGCTTTATAATCATACTAGAGGCGAGTTCAGTTTTTAAACTTGATAAGTTTATTTATTAGGTTGTTACTATATAACTCATTACGCTTTGAAATTGTGAGTTTAGAATTTAACATTTATCAATTTTCATGATTTTTTTACATACTATATATGTATGTTCATAGTAAAAGATGATGAGTTCAGCTAAACTAATTAATTCATTCAATCGTTTTGGAGATCCCATCCACCACAAGTGTAATTGGATAGTCTAAATCTCCTAAATGAAAGAGAGATATAATGTCCTACATTAATTATAAAAAAATATATAAAATGATTTTATATTGATTCTAAGTCGTCAAGACTACTACATTTACAGTTGTAAGGTTTTGCATTTGATGCCTAGACTCTTTCATGGAGTCTGTATATAGACATATCATATATGTTATGTAAAATGCAGTGCAACTGCTAATAGATTGTCAAAGGCGAATCTAGGGGAATATAGTTTGCTCAATTTAACAAGTTGTTTGGATGGTTGTTATGTATCGTATAATATTGTATTGTATTGTATTGTACTGTATCGTTTTGATGTATACAACGTTTGGATAAATTATATTGTTTGCCGTCGTTTCATGATGCCGTGCACCAATTGTATGAAGAATAAACTTGCACTATTATAAAGAAAAAGTAAGGTACGAGGTAAAATTATTATATAAAAGGTAGGACAAAATATAAATAGGATTATTCAATAACAAGAAAGGGCAAAATGAGAGGAAAAAAATAAGAAAACGATACGACCATACTAAATCAATCGTTTCATAGCGTGGCGCTTTTTGTCGTTACGTAACGACAGATTTAACGATATGATACAATAAAATTTAAGTAACAATCAAAATAAATATTGCACTAAATAACAATTCGATACAATACAACATATAACAAACATCCAAACAAATTGTAACTCATTACGTTCTTCTCGAACTATATATACATACATACCGATTTTTTTAAAAAATACTCAGTACCCACTAATTCTTAATTATGGATTCAAATTCATAGATGGATAGTGATAAGTCGATATACAGATGGATGAATTTAACGAATAAGATATGAATGTTTTTGAACTCAAAAATAAATAAAATATAAAATTCGCATCAAAATTTATAAATTTTAATTTCTGAATTCACCTCTACAGTAATGAGTTAGGGTTGGAGGGGAAGGGCTAAGTGGGATGCCCTACAGAGGCGCACATGGAATAGGGTTTGACTCTACAATGACAAAACTCCAACAAGTTCACATGCAGACTATGAAATATTGAATCTGTGCACATGCTTTTATCCCTTCGGTTTGGGTCCCTAGCTATATATTCCTAATATGTTCATACGCCCTTTAATTTATTGAGGAGCAAATTCGAAATTTAAATTTTATTGGTTTAAACTCGAAATTCTTTTCCTTTTCGTTTAGTTATTAGGTTTGATAGTTATTATTTATACTTATTCGATGAGATATATAACACATATATAAGATATATATATATTTAAATTATTGAATTCAGATGAACCTATAACTTATTCTCAACATCCGCTCTTGCCTTTTCTCTCTTTTACCCACCCATCCCCACAACTTAGGTATAGATCTTATTTTTTTTATAGGTTATTTTAGGTCACAGCATGCAGCAACATGCATTGACTTTAAGTTAAAAAATTAATATGGACGTTCTAGGTGCAAGTAATATGAAGAGAATTATGATTAGAAACTCAATTAACGATGATTATCTGCTATTAAATAATATTGAAACGAAGAGAGAAAGAAGAAGCAAATGATGCGTCTAAAGCGTCTGACTGTGTGCTTTATGATAATTCATTATGAATTGATAAATTTTACGTCGACTGTTAGCCACCACAATCTTTCTTCTTTATTTGAGCTTGGAATCAGCAATATAATGTGAGCAAACTCACACGTACGGAATTTTACATGCATACATTGCGAAAAGTTCTTGGAATGGTAAAGTTGCTAATATATTCAATCTTGATAAATTGAGGTATGAAATATACATTCTTGTCTTTTAAGGGAAAAAAGTGCTACTTAAATTATTGAGTTATGTCATAATTCTAGACAGACCATTCAATATAATTTACGTGCACACATGCAGTCCGCACTGATCCATCAATAGCACTTAAATTATTGAGTTATGTCATCAAAGGATTTTTTTTATTCTTTTTTTAAGTTTAACTTTCTATTAGCAAAAAATATAAACAAAATTCTATACTCCTATTATACATCAAGTCACTAACACTAACAACTGTCCATAAAAAATAGACTAATTATAATGGTGAATAACATAATTACTCATAAAAATAAAACTATTTATCCTTATCTATTTATTTATTTTTCTACCCATCAAACTAGTTATAGTTCCTACGCATAGTAGTTTTTGTGAAAACTTTTCTCTTTTTTCTCCATTTCCTTTTTATTTCTATGCTTTTTTTCTTTCTTTTTTCTCGTTTTCTTCTTATTGATTTCTTTTTACTCTTTTTCTATTCATTATTTTTGCCCAAATCGTATTATTGTTATTTTTACCATAACTTATTTCACACTCAATTTTGACTCCTTCTTTATTTTTTATTTTTTATTTTTTTTCTTTATTTTTTGTTCCTTTTCTAATTCCATTTAACTTCTTTTTTCTTTTATTTTCTTTGTTTTTTGTTTCTTTTCTAATTTCATTTAACTTTTTTTTTTATTCTTTTTCTCTTTATAATCTAATTTCATTTACTTTTTTCACTATTTTTTATTATTCTTGTTTTTATACAATAAGAAAAAATAATTGATATAGCAAAAAAAAATTTAAAATATAACTAGTATAATATACCTTTTGTCTTTTTTCATATTTTTTAAATCAATTATTAAACTGAAATAATATCAGTTGTCAATTGATCTAATTCACTGAATATCACACGACTGCTGCTGAGCACCATAAATTACATAATCAAATTCTAAAAATCAACACGTGATTGCCATGCAAACCTTGATCTCCTTCCCTACAGATATCAATACACACTACACTATTAGCAGTAACACAATCAATTATGGAGCAAGAAAACATAATCTACGGCCATCAAATCTCTATATATACTAGTTAGAATATAAATGATAATAAAATATTAGAAAATGCAATAAAAGTATAAGTAGCAAAAGACTTTAGTACCATATGATATCAATATGTAGGGGTGTTTATGGTTTAGTTTGGGTCGGTTTTTCCCTAAAAGGAAACCAAACCAAGTAAGTCGATTTTTCAAATATTGGAACCAAACCAAACCAATTAAGTCAATTTTTTAATTTCGGTTATTTATCAGTTTTTTTCTTAAATATGAGACATACACTACCAAATGCATATTCCGGTGACTACATTTTCAATGTAACACTATCAAATCAATTGCTTTTGAGAAATCTTCATTTACCAAGATATATTGATGATAATTGAATCAAATAGTGATGAATAATTTAAGTACTCAATTAAAAATTAATTATTTTTAACATGAAATAAATTCTTGTACTTAGCAAAAGAAAACCACCAATCAAATAGAATATAAAGGCAAAGAATTAGATTATTATAATAGCAAAGAACTAGACAAAAAAAATAAATGACTAATATGTACCATAAAATTTTAGAAACCTTATATATATATATATATATAAGGTTTGGTTCGATTTTTTCGGTTATTTTTTGATTAAACTAAAACCAAATCAAATTTGATTTAGTTTTTAAAATTTAAAACCAAAACCAAACCAGACCTAAAAAGTATCAATTTTTTTGGTCGGTATGGTTCGATTTTTCGGATTTTTATGAACATCCCTACCAATATGTTGTATATGTATACCAACATAGTATATGGTTGCTCTAGAATATTGCTACAACTATCTGCGACTATACTACTGTACCAAAACATTAAAGGATCAATAAAAGTATGAGAAAAAAACATGCTCGTATTGCAAGCTAAATACTCGCAAAGCAACTTGCTCATTCTATATACTAACAGGGTATATAATTATATGGGGTCGTTCCAACAATTGACTATAACTATAAAAGCTATTACATAATACACATAATTTATGTCCATCGGCACAAAAAGATTCTAGCACAGCAAATCATGTTCATATAAATAATTTCAGAATAGAATTCACTTAAAAATGCAGCTAAAACAACCAAAAATATGTTCAAACTACCATATGATACCAATATGGCATATAACTATACTAACATGGTATAAAATTTTACTTGTTAGCTCCCGGCAACTATATGACTATACTATTATTACATAAAACACATGCATAAAGAGAAAAATAATAAAATAATATACCACATATTAATATAATAAAGTATTTTAAGATATTGTACTATATTACTATTATTAAGAGAAAATCAAATAGTGTACCAATTAAATGCAGCTAATACAAACCAAAAAATGATTCAACTAGCATATGATACCAATATAGTATATAGCTATATTAATAAGGTACATAGTTGTACGGGTCATTCCAACAACTGCATATAACTATAAAAACTATTACATTATACACAAAATCTATGACCATAGGTACAAGAAAATCCAACACAGCAAAACATGATCATACAAATAATTTCATAATAGAATTCACTTAAAAATGTAGCTAAAACAACCAAAAATATTCCAACTACCATATGATACCAATATGACATATAATTATACCAATAGAGTATCGGTTCTACTAATTAATTTCAGGCAAATATATATAACTATACTACGTACTATTACATAATACACAATAAAAAAAATAGTGTATCACATATTAATATAATAATGTATTTTAAGATATTGTATTATAATACTATTATATAAAATAAATACATAAAGAAAAATCAAAATGATTAAATAATACACATTGCATAAAGGAAAATTAAAAAATTTCAAGATAATATACTATTCTACTATTACTAAAGAAAAATCAAATAGTGTAGCAATTAAATATAGTTAATACAACCAAAAATGCTCCAATTAACATATGATACCAGTATAGTATATAGTATACCGACATGGTATACAATTATACGCATAGAGTTTTAAAAAGATTTTTTTTTAATTCAATTATTAAACTGAAATAATGTCAGTTGTCAATAAAAATTTTAAAAAACTCTAAAAGGACCTAATTGTAAGAGTATACCGTTATATTATACAGTATACTATAATAGTACATCATTGGAATGAACTATATACCAAAATGGTATATAGTATATCATTTTGGTATATAGTACAAATTCTTCTTCGCCAGTTCAACGCAATAAATTATACACTATTGAATTAACCAAAATGGTTTATAATATGTTATTTTGGTATATAGAGGATTGTTTCATTCTTTCAAAAATAATTAGTAATATACTCTTGAATTAATTATTGTATACCAATACAGTATACAATATACCATTTTGATATACAATACAAATCTGTCTTCTTTGCTAGTTCAACTCAATTTCAATCCAAAAATTAAAAATCTACTCTAAAATCTCCACCAATTTGACTCAGAATATAGTCACATCCTCCAATTAACATTCCGAACATACCTGGTTAGAATCGGATCAAAATAACCACAAACTCAACAAACCAGTTTATGAGTTTCAAGCTTCAAGGTCCTCTAATAGTAGATTAATGTTTTGCAGAAGTCAGAAGTCTTGGAATTCAAGTCATAGAATAAAACAGAACAAAAAAAAAGATTTGCAATTTCAATTTGCTCCTCATACAAAGCGTAAAGCAAATTAAAAGGAAAAAAGCGAATAAATTTACGGGTAATAAGTTTAGATTTTCTAGGTAGGAGTTATAATTAAATTTCCAAATGGGCAAATCCGAGTAAATATTTTGGGAGTGATCGGCATTTAATGTTATTTCTTCTAATTATAACTTGAAAATAAAGGCAGGAATGGCAATATTGCATGATAGGACGGCACAAGACCATGATAGGATCAAATTATAATCCAACAAGATTTTAGAAATTCAATTCACAAGCTTAGCCAAGTGTCAAATATTCCCCACTACCTTCTTATATGCGAAAAACATATACAAAATTTTATCCTCCTATTATACATCAAGTCACCTAATAAATAACAACTCTCCGTAAAAAAATGGTGTTTACCCTTAAAAACGGATAACAATTAAATTTGTAAGTGATTTTAAGGATACATGGGTTAATTCAATACAAACAATAAATTGCGTTAAATTAAGCAAATAAAGGATGTAATAAATTGTCAAACCAATCAAGAGGAGTGATCTGGACTTAGTTACACCTTAATGAAATGCATGCCTTCGATCCCGGGCTCCGTTACTAATGACTTGATGAACAAACATAAGAACTTTCAATAACAGAGAAAATAAAAGTATATTGCCTTGATGTACGTGTTACAATATGTCTAATGAATAAGCACACTCCCCTTTATATAGTATGGGAGTTTTACCCTATGTACAATTCCATAAAAGGTAAAAATCTTCTATTTAACTAATCACCGGTTCTCTGCCGATACGTGTCGAGATTCACGCCGTGACATCCGGCTGGTCACAGATATCACAGCCTTTTGTTGGTCGTGCTCGATTATGTGGTTATGCTCTCCGAGGCCTTTGGGATTCGAAGCGAACCTGGGGTCATGGCCCCGATACTCCAGAGGGTAGGCGTTTTGTCCAAAACCCGGATTGAGGGGCTCCTTGCCTCGATTTCGGTTCCTTACCGTCACGTCTCTCACTCCGTTTACTTCATCGAAAACTGAGGTGTCCCATGGTCTCGGTTTCGCCCGAATACAGATAGTCTCCTTGTTTCTCGGAGAGTAAGTTTATGGAAACGACGAGAAATAACATGTGCACTTCGATCCCTTCTTCAATACGTCGTGATAGAAACGACAAAGAATCTTAGACGTCCCGTTAGTCGCGTCATAATGACTTCAAATGCGTGTCAGCCATCGACAGGCCATCCCTGGACGCGAAATGGCGCGAAGCCTCTATAAATACTCCTCTCCTTCATTCATTTTTTACCTTTTGACCAAGCTTTTACCTGGATACTTCAGGATATCACTGCCCTTCTTCATACTCCAACTTTTTTACCTCCGTTCTACAAGATTTCTCAGTAAATTACAAGTTTTTACTTATTTTCTACCCAAACCAGCGCACTTGATCTTTCAGCAAAGCTTTTACCTTTCATCTCCCAACCTTTCTTCATATTTTTCAAACTTTTTCCAGATAATAATGGCGAAAACTTCCAAAATTGTTCCCCAAAAAGTTGCTTCTTCTTCTTCGTAGCCGACCATCAAAGTCGAGGAGACCACTCCCGATGTGGTCGTTCTTGAGAGATCTGCTCTGGGTGTGGCTACTGATGAACCGGATGTCGAGCCTCCCTTGAAAATATTCGTACCCAAGGTATGTTCGATAGTAGATGACTTTAAGGTCGAAAATCCCTCGTTGGTGCAAAGAGGGTGTGAGGCGGTAATCGGTATCTAGGTATATTGGCTTCATCACTGAAGAAGTCCTTCCTGCGGCTCGAAAGGACTACGGCTGGGCAAATAAAGACATAGTAATCCCCAGTCCCGAGGAAGCCATTACTACCCATGTGGAAGGGTATCTGAGTATTTGCACTTATCCCTTCACACTAGGTCTGGTTGATCCGGTTATTCTGGACTTCTGTAACAGGTATAAAGTATGCCTCGGTCAGATCCACCCGTCGTTGTAGAGGATCGTAATCCTCCTTTGATACTTCATGAAAAAAATCAACTCATGTTGGTTCACCATCGATCATCTACTCCCCCCGTACAGTCCCTGAATCTTCCAAAGGGGATTGATAAAGCTTGTACGCTGGTAGGGACGCTTCGTTTGGGTGAGGATCGCAGAAGTGATCCCTACCGAGTTTAGGCTATTTTCCGAGAAGTGGAATGTATCACGTAAGCACAACTTTCCTTTAAATGTCGATTTTATGTTCATCTCCTTTTTCCTCACCAGTATTTGTGGTGGTGCAGGTGTTGCTCGAGTTCCAAACGCCATTCCTCGGCTCAAGGAGTGGATCGAGGGCATTTATTCGCAGATGCCTTATTTGAGCGCTCGTGGCGCGAACTCTCGAAGGGCCGTTGGGAGGCCAGTTCTCACCGTAAGATCTCTTTCCTGAATAAGTAACATTAGGCTCCCCATTTAGCATCACATTCTCATTTCCTTTTTGTTCTTTTCGCAGACTTGCCGAAGACCATTGAGCTTGGGCCTCCAGTAGGGGACGAGGACTTGTCCATTGATTTCTCTGCCTCGGGACAGCTCGGGGCTGCTGCAGGAGAGAAGAGGAAAAGAAAGGCTCCGAATTCCCCGAGCTCGGAGAAGAAGAAGCCAAGGAGAAGGTTGGCCAGTAAGCCAAAGGAGAGTTCTAGCTCCTAAGCACCCAACTCGAATCGCTTTTTCAGCTCAGAGACGAGCCCGAGAAAGGTGATATTTTTGTGGCGTGAGGGCTGACTTCCCTCGAAGAGCAGGCTAAAGCCGAGGGGGAAACAACGAAGGTTGATCCCCTCAGGTTCGAGAAGCCGATATAGAGGTGGCGGCTGAAATATTTTGAGACACCGGCTCCGGTCCGTCCGGTATCATAGACATTCCGGGGTCGCCTTCATTCACAGGTTCTATGTTTGATGAAGCCCGAGCGATGAAGGAGCGATCCAAATAAAGAGCCCATGGAGGGGACGATCCCCTTCGTTCTTTTTTTGCAGGTATGGACTCAACCGCTCTGGAAGACTTCTCCAGGTTGGGCGACTTGGATGTGCCGAGGAAAGACTTATCTTCATAGGTCAGCAGGCTGAACTCGAGCCCAAAATTAGTCAACCGATTCCCCATCTCGAGCATGGATCCCGGCCGTAAGCGGTCCATAATTATCACCATCCCCGAGGATGTCCGGGTTCTTTCCGTCCTCCTTGAAGTAGCGAGGTATCTCCGGTGCCTGGTAACCGAAGAATACCAGGCGAAAATAAATAAGGTGGATGTGCCGTGTTTGTTTAACGAAGAGCAGTAGGCATTGAACTGGGCAAGATGTCATTACGCTCTTTCATCTTCTGACTTAGTTTTAAATATATCTCATGTATTCTTTTTTTTATCTTTTTGCAGGCCTCGATACTACATCATGAAAGTTTTCTCCGGTACCGGGCTGAGGACAACCAGCTCGAGGCTGAGGTCAGGGAGCTCGCCGAGAAGAGGGACACGTATAAGCTTCTCAGCGAGCAACACGAAGAAGCTGTAAAGAGTCTCCGGGCCGAGTTGGGTGCGGCTCGGAAGGAGCATGCCAACTTGGTGGAAAAGGTAAAGATTTTTGAAGTTAGGGATGACGAGTTAGCCGTGGAGACTAATGATCAAACCTCACAGGTCCAACAGAAGATTGACTGGATCAACCAACTTCAGCTGAAATGAACGAGGTCAAGGCCATGGCTGATATCTGGAAGGAAAAAATATATTGGCTGGCTTCGGAGAAGGAGTCCTCCCGGGATCAGCTGGCATCGGTATAATTCCAACTCCGAGTGGCGGAAGAAAAAGCCGAAGCATGAGCTCGACAAATCGAAGACCTCCAATCTCAACTGGGCTTGGCCATTGCTGAACGGGATGCTCTTGGGAAGGAGCTCGAAAGAGCTAAATCCGTGTTGGAAATAACCAGGGCTGATGCTGAAGCGATGGTGGCCCAGTATAGGGCTGATGTTGAGGCAACTGAGGCCCGCCTAAAAGTTACTGTTGAGTATGTGAAGCGGTTGTCTCGAGCGGAGACCCTCTAGGAGGTCCATGCCTGAGGTTTCGACCTGTCGGCCGAGATCGAAAATGCAAAAAGGTTCGATGCCGAGGCTAAGAAGCTGGTTGAACCCGAGGGTGAGGAAGGCTCTGAGGGCTCCAGCGAACCCGAGGATGGAGAACACCTCGACGACTCTACTGACTAGGCGGGTTCTGGTAAAGATCAGGCGTAGGTGCCTTAGGCATTTTTCTTTATTTTTGTACTTTGTTCATTTATTTTGTTGAGGCCGTTTTCATTGGCCTTTGTAAAGACCTTTTTGGAATGTATATAAGGCTTTTTTTTCCTTTTGGCAATTTTCGAGTCTATTACTTTTGGCATCCTCTTTACAATTGCAAATATTTCAAATGTCTTAGTACGGCATAAAACGTAGTAATAAGTTTTTGTTCGGAGGTTCGAACAAGACTTGTTCTCGATGTGAATTTTGTTTGAGACTTGCGGGGGCTCGGCATGACCGGATGCTTTCTCCAAAGTGCTTTTTTAGATATTTTTAGACTATAATTTTTCGAGGGTAACCTCTAAACAGGCTTTAAAATTTAAAGGCCTTATGTTTTGACTATGGGCTTCGGACGTCTCCGAAGTGTTTCTGGAGTGGTCGTAGCCTTTTAAGTTCAGGTACTGCCTAATAGGCTTTGTACCTCCGGGTTTCGATAACCCCAACGGTCGAGTTTGTCTTGGACGACAATCCCCGAGTGGGAATAGCCGTAGCCTTTTAAGTTTAGGCACTTCCTAATAGGCTTTTGTGCCTCTGAGCTTCAATAGCCCGAGCCGTCCGAGCTTATCTTGGACGACAGTCCCCAAGTGGGTGTGAGACCCCATTTTTTTTTTCTTTCGTAATATACGTAACGTGGCATGGTTATATTAGGTATATATGATTGGGTGTAGCACATTGGGAGAATAAGAATGAAAATGTGTGGTATTATCAAGGAACTAAACTAAAGCTGTAGGTCAAAGGAATCCCTTAAACAAAGGTTCGTGGTTAAAGAAATGGCTCGAGTGGCACCCCGCGCGTTCGGAAGGTTTAAGTTAATTTACACCTATGGGATAAGACCAAGAGTGTCTAATATTCTAAGAATAATGTGTTATGAGGTATTATAATATCACACTGGTCACATGTTAAGTTTTGGAGTCAAGCAAGTTGCAAAATAAAGATCGGCAAAAGTTATCGTAAATTTCTCTAATAAATTTTCTAAACTTTGGGTCAAATGTATTAGACCATTTATCCTAATATATAAAGAGTTACGGGACCCACAACCTGCCGAATTGAAGGTCTACGCGTCTAGTTTTCAACCAAAAAAATGTCACATCAAATCGACATCGGAGTAAAAAGTTATGATCGTTTTACCGTGGACTATCCAGGCTGAAACCGGGTCGCGAACCGGGTCCGATCAAACAAGTAGTATAAGTCAGCAAATTCGACTTTTCAGACCTAAGAGCATTTCATTTTCGTCCTAAAATAGTAAGAAAGCTGAAGAGAAGGTTCCATGGTGTTCTTGAGTTATTAAGGTGCGTTTTTAACGATTTCTACCGTTAAAATTTGCCCCAGTGTCTAGAAACGCAATCGTTTCCCCCTTCTATTATCTGTGTTTGGAGCTATTCTTGGAAGATAGGAATTTGTTGTTCTTGATTTTTTTCAGGCTTTATACTTGGTTTTCCAAGGTAATCATCTTGGGACTCTTTTATGATCGTTTTTACAAAGTTCTGCGGATATTTCGTTAAGTTAGGGTTATATGGCAAATCTGCCGATTTAAACTCAATTATGAACTGTTTATAGGTGCGTATAAGCTGCATATATATAGTGTTTGTGAGGCTTAGGACGTAAGGAACAACTTTTGTGAAGGAAGTACAGGCATTCGGACGTTCGTTGGAAAGGTATGTTAAGGCTAAGCTCTGTCCTTCCTTTTAGCACGAATTCTGGGAAATTCCCAAGACGTCAAATATGATATTTTACTATTTTATTGCTAGAAAGACCTTCTGTGAAAGGAATTGGGGTTGTAGATGAAGTATTTTCATGATGTTATTAGGTTGATATTCCACTCATTCGGTTAAATAGGGTATTCGACATCTATATATGTCATTTTGTCGGCTTTCTTTACTATATGTCTATATATATAAATTCTTATTCATCTTTGGGTTTTGTGACTAAAAAAAAATAAAGACATTTAGTATTTGCGATCAGTCCTTCTTCCTTGTTAAAGTGTATTTTAAAATCTCTAAAGTGACATGTCAATTTCCAAAAATCTCAAATATAATTTTTATGTTTAAACTACTAAAATACTTGATTTTTGAAATACTTTCTTTTACTAAATATCAAGAAATCAGGTATAAGGACTAAGTGAAGCACCTTAAGCTTTTTATGAACATCTTCAAAGTTAAGTTATCTTTCTAAAAGTCGAGTTAAATTTTCAAGCTTATTCAAAAGAAAAGAAAACATATAAGGTTCCACGAGACAATTGTATGCGATACGAATGTGATTATGAGATCATGAGGATAAGAGTACCTATGAGCCAAGATTGGCTAAGTTCTTGTTATGGTCTATTATATGCATTCAAAGTTCATATCATACATGGGATATTATGCATGGACTTCGAGCTATAATCGGAGGTAAGGGGCCTATTTGCCCGAAAAACTATATATATTGTACAGATGGCCACAGGTTGGCAATATGATACCAGTTAGCTACGGGAAGAGACCGCCATTGCTAGAATTTGGTTGGGTATATCATGCATTTGCATCAATATATATGTATTCACAACATACGATTACACGAACATACCATGCATATTTGATTACTATGAAGTCGGATGTTGGCCATGGAGGCTATCAGAGTTTCAGTGTCAGGTGGTATCTCTATTACCTCTTTTTTTTTTACATCAGCTATGTATGACTCTACTGCCTGCCTTACATACCAGTACATTTTTATTCGTACTAATGTCCCGTTGCCTGGGGACACTGCATTTTTGTTTCGTGCGTGCAGGTCCAGGTAGGGACTCTGATCGACCCCTCCGCTAGGATTTCGGGGTTCAGCTGTGAGTTGGTAAGCTCCACCTCTTCCTAGAGCTTTCATAAAATGGTTACTTTTGTTATACAATTTGGGTATAGTCGGGGCCTTGTCTCGACAGTGCTTATGACACTCTTAGAGGCTATTGTGGACACAATATACTGGGTTTCTTTTTACAGCTTTCAGTTTCCAGCCCATAGGCTTGGCATGTATATATATGTGTGTAGGCATGTATGTCTCCAATCGCGGCCTCATCGCCCAACTAGTACTTTATTATTTTGGCTCGTCTACCTTTGTTTATATGGCTTATTGTTATTCAGGTCATGAACTTAATGGTCCAGGCTTAGTATTTTAAATGTTGTGCTGCCCGATCTGTTGGGCCTCCAGTTTAGTTAGCTAGTATGTTTAGTGGCTAACTCGATCGAATACAGTATCGAGTGCCAGTCGTGCCTCCCCTAGTTTGGGGCATGACAGTGGGTATGATCTATTGGATTTGGATAGAGGCAGTCCTTGGGCTCGATATCCTTAAGGAACAAAATGTAATAGTCTTAAGGGACAAAATATATATATCTGCAAGGTAGAAACTTTCTTTCATTCATGTGTGTAATATACAAGACTGTAAGTGTGTACAAGCTTCGTGTTATGGCTTAGGTGATCTACGCGGGCACAATTTATTTGACCTTTTGGCCCTTACAATAAATCCTATCTACCGAGCCCAGACTGTTCAAGCACAAAGTTTCCTTCCTTACTATAAATCATTATCCGAGGGTGATGGCCCTCAGTATTCGAGGTCGATCGTCGAAAGGGATCGGATACTGTTGATGTGACCATCGGCTCAGGTTCATAACCGGCCTTTGATTCTAAGTTAGCATGATCCTCAGTTGCCTCGTTAAAAATCTTGCCAGAAAATGTTGCAGGGGTATATGTTGCAGGATCCATTCCTTGAATCGATGTAGTGTTACCATTAGTTTATCCAAATATCTTTGCACTCGTTCATCTTTCATTTCGAACGTCTTATTGACTTGATTTACCACAAGGAGAGCGTCGCATTTAGCTTCGATCACCTCGGCCCCCAGGCTTTTAGCAAGTTCGAGACCTGCAATCATGGCCTCATACTCGGCCTCATTGTTAGTCAATTTTACAATTCTAATACATTGCCTAACTACGTTACTCGTGGATGGCTTCAACATGATGCTAAATTCGCACTCCTTTGCGTCCGAAGCTCCATCAGTAAAGAGGGTACAGATCCCCAGGAGGTCCTCAAGGTTAAGAACAATTCCTTTTGGACCTCAGATATTAAGGTCGGCGTGAAAGCGGCCACAAAGTCTGCCAATATTTGATACTTGATTGTGATTCAAGGTCGATATTCATTATCGTACCCATTAATTTCCACGACCCATTTGGCCAATCATCTCAAGAGCTCGGGTTTGTGCAATATGTTCCTCAACGGGTAAATAGTCACAACACATATGGGATGGCATTGAAAATTTGGCCTTAACTTCCTAGAGGCGCTTAGCAAAGTGAGTGCCAATTTCTCCAGGTGAGGATACCTCATTTCGACCTCGCCTAGAGTCCTGCTAACATAAAGGTACCGTTGAGTTCTTCCAAAGCTTGCTGGCACTCAGGGGTCCACGAGAAATTATTCTTCTTCTTCAATAACGAGAAGAATCGATGACTCTTATAGGATGACCTTGAAATGATTTGACCCAAAGTGGCTATGCGCCCGGTTAGTCTTTGAACGACCTTGACATTGTCCACCACAGTGATGTCTTCTATGGCCCTAGTCTTATCGGGATTCATCTCGATCCCTCAGTTGGATACCATGAATCAAAGGAACTTCCTGGACCCGACTCCGAATGCACATTTCTTCTGGTTCAACTTCATATTGTATCCGCTCAGTATGTTAAAGGTTTCCTGCAAATGTTTCAAATGGTCCTCCGCTCGCAGGGACTTAACTAACATGTCGTCAATGTAAACCTCCATCGATTTTCCTGTTTCCTCTTCAAACATTCGATTTATTAAACGTTGGTAAGTGGCACCAGCATTTGTTAGTCCGAATAGCATTACGTTATAACAATAGGTGCCGTATTTAGTGATGAAGAAAGCCTTTTCCTGGTCGCCCGAATCCATTCGAATCTGGTTGTACCGGAATTAGGCATCGAGAAAGCTGAGTATCTCGTGGCCGGCCGTCGCATCGATCATGCGATTGATGTTAGGAACAGAAAAAATCCTTAGGGCATGCCTTTTTCAAGTCTTTGTAGTCTACACACATTCTTAATTTATTTCCCTTTTTTGGCACTACCACTACATTTGCTAACTAGTCCGGGTATTTAACTTCCCGAATGGAACCTATTTTAAGGAGTTTGGATACCTCGTCTTTGATGAATGCGTGCTTGACTTCTGACTGAGGCCTCCTTTTCTGTTTAACTGGGTGAAACTTCGGATCTAAGCTCAACTTGTAAGTAGTAATTTCCGGCGGGATCCCTGTAATGTCCAGATTGGACCAAGCAAAACAATCTATACTAGCTATAAGAAATTTGATGATTTTTTTCCTGAGCTTGGGAGTAAGCCCTATGCCCAGGTATACCTTCTGATCGGGCAGGTGCTTGATCAATATGACTTGCTCCAGCTCCTCAATCGTTAACTTGGTGGCATCAGAGTAGGGGCTATGAAAGACCTAGGGACTCCATAATCGTCATCCTCGCTCGACCGTAGCTTTTCTGGTTCGGTTGGGGCCGATGACGGTGATTGCTATTTGGTTTTTTCCTTGGTGATCGAACTCGGGTTCTTCGACGTAGAGAGCGCGGATATTGGGACCACCTCATCGACCGCGAACGTTTCTTTTGCGGTGGGCTACTCTCCGTAAACCGTTTTGATCCCTCCCGGTGTAGGGAATTTCAACGCCTCATGTAGTGTCGAGGGTACTGCCCTCATGTTGTGAATCCATGGCCTCCCGAATAGAGAGTTGTATCTCATATCTACTTCAATCACGTAGAACTTTGTTTCCTGAACGATTCTGATAGTGTTTACCGGTAGGGTTATATCCCCTTTAATGGTCTCACATACCATGTTAAACCTGTTTAAAACACGGACTGCATGCACAATTTGGTCTTGTAGACCCAGCTGTTCCACGACCCTCGATCTGATGATATTGGCTAAGCTACCTGGATCAATCAACACACGCTTAACTCGATATTTATTTATGAGTACAGATATCACTAGTGCATCGTTGTGTGGTTGTACGATGCCTTCAATGTCCTCGTTATTAAAAGATACGGTCCCCATTGGTGCATAATCTTGAGTCCGTTTTTTCCTTGTAATGGACACTTTAGTGCGCTTTAGCATTGGTCCCTAGGGGACGTCAACCCCACCAATGATCATGTTAATGACGTGCTAAGGTTCCTCTTGCTCGATCTACTTGTTGGAGCCCCTATTCCTGAAGTGATTTTTGGCTCGATCACTCAGAAACTCTTGGAGGTGTCCGTTGTTTAACTGAGCTACTTCCTCTATCAGTTGTCGGCAATATTTGGTCATATGGCCGTGAGTTCCACGATATTTACACATTAGGTTGGGGTCCCTTTGGATAGGATCGAATTGCAATTGTCGAGGCCACTTAGTATCTTTGATGTGTCCGATGGCTGATACAATGGTAGCCGCGTCAATGTTGAAGTTGTAATTCAATAACCTTGGTGCTTCCTTAGACTCGATGGGTTCGTCAAAACCGCTTTTGCTCATGAGTCCTCGATTATTATGACCTCGGCAGCTCCTTCTTTCACTTCTCACAATGTTGCGTCCGGACCCATTACCCCTTCGATCTCCATTGTATGGTTAATACCTGTCTCGATTCGATCTTGGTTCATGATCAATGTCTCTTTTGGATCCGTCACTGGCTCTAACGGGATAAACGGACCCGGAAGGGGCCCTGAGCTGATCGTCTTCGACCCTGATTTTTGATTGCTACTGGTTATGGACGTCAGCCCAAGTTATTGTTGGGTATTCTATCAGATTTTTCTTTAACTGCTGTGAAGCCAATGAACTTCGGGGATTATGTCCTTGGGTAAAGGCCTGAACGGCCCAATCATCTGCGACCGGAGGCAGGTCCATCCGTTCCATTTGAAACCTCGATACGAATTACCTGAACATCTTGTTATCTCTTTGCTTTACCTTGAAAAGGTCTGATTTCATGGTCTCGACCTTGATGACCCCGGTGTACGCTTTTACAAAGGCATCTGCAAACATAGCAAACGAGTCAATAGAATTAGGGGGGTAAGTTGTGATACCATATCATAGCGCCTTTCGACGAGGTCTCTCCGAACTTTTTCAGCAGAATGGATTCGATTTCATTATCCTCCAAGCCGTTTCCCTTGATGGCGCATGTAGAAGAGGTCACATGTTCGTATGGATTAGCTGTCCCATTATACTTCTGAATTTCGGGCATACAAAACTTCTTTGGAATCGGCTTCGGAGCTGCGTTCGGAGGGAAAGGTTTTTGGACAAATTTCTTGGAATTCAGGCCCTTCAGTATCGGTGGCGCTCCTCGGATTTGATCGACCTTGGAGTTATAGGTCTCCACTTTTTTATCATTGGCTTCAATTTTCTTTTCTCTTGATTCCACCTGTATTGTCAGTTCCTCAAGCATTTTATTATCTCGGGGTTGGTCCCGGATTCTGCTTCACCCCGCCTTTCTATGGCCGGTTCATTTCTGCGGGCATTTTCCTAGGATGATTCGGGCTCATCTTTGTCGGGGGCGCGGCTTTGGTTCTGCAACTAGGCTATCGTTGCCTGTTGAGCCTGTAACATTTCGAAGATCACACGCAAGTTGATCCCATCACCTTCACCGTCGTGTGTATTCTGGGCTATTGACCGGGCTCCCCCCACGAATGTTATTTTCAGGGTCAGTAGTCAAATTTGCTTCGCTAGCTACATGTGAGTTAGGATCGATCGGTCAGCGACTGGGACTCCGTTGGGGTCAGTAAGGGGCACCACGTTGCTGGGTACCACGTTGTTGTTCTCGCCATGGTGGCCAGACTCAACATCCACGTTCAAATGGGCAGATTAGGAGTTCGACATTTTTAGTTTTGACCCGAAATTAAAAGCTCAAAGAACAAGTGTAAAATAGAGTGTTATAGAAATTTGTATCAAATTGCCACTATTATCCTTAGCCACGGTGGGCGCCAAACTATTTACCCTAAAAAAAGGATAACAATTAAATTTTTAAGTGATTTTAAGGATACATGGGTTAATTCAAAACAAAAGATAAATTGCGTTAGATTAAACAGATAAAGGACGTAATAAATTGTCAAACCAATCAAGAGGAGTGATCCCAAATTTAGTTACAGCTTAATGAAATACTTGCATTCGATCTCGGGCTCACGTTACTGATGATTTGATGCACAAAAGTAAGAACTTTGAATAAGAGAGAAAATAAGAGTATATTGCCTTGATGTGTGTATTACAATGTGTCTAATAAATTTAGACTCCCTTTATATAGTAGGGGGTTTTACCCTAAGTACAATTTCATAAAATGTAAAAATCTTATGTTTAACTAATCATCGGTTCTCTATCGATATGTGTCGAGATTCATGCCGTGACATCCTGTTGGTCACAGATATCACGGTCTTTTGTTGGTCTTGCTTGATTATCTGGTTATGCTCTCCGACGCCTTTGGGATTCGAACCGAACCTAGGGGTCAATAACCCTGATACTCCCGAGGGCAGGCATTTTATCCGGACTCTGACTCGACGGATTCCTTGCTTCGATTCCGATTCCTTACTGTCACGTCTCTCGCTCCGTTTACTTCATTAGAAATCGAGACGTCGCATAGTCTTAGTTTCGCCCGTGTACTAATTATAACTTGAATATGAAGGCAGGAAAGGTAGTATTGTGAGCACGTGATTTTTGCCACGCCCGAAATACTCCTATAAAAATCAATAAAATAATTCTTAATTAATTATTAGCCATTTTAAGAATTCTATTAGATTTTTAACTACTAATATTTAATTGTTAAGTAATCAACTCATGAAAATACCCAAAAATATCACGCATTGCATTTAGGATTCATTTTACATTTTTCATAGGATTGGATTAGTAATTATTGATTTTCTAAAATTAAAAAATCATAAAAATAGTTCACCTTACACTCTTCTTAATTTTAATATTTAATTTTTAGAATCTAGTGTTGTTTTAATTTTTATAAATAGTTAATTTAGCTTAATTTCACATTTTAGGTAAACTAAGATTTCAATTACTAAGTCTTCTATTTTTAAAATTAAAAAGAGAAAATCAAAATATAATAAATAATAAAGAAATTAAGAAAATTGAAATAAAGAAGAGAAGAATTGGGCTGGATCACCATTTTGTTAAAAACCTAAAGTTAAGCCCAATTTGAAAAAATAGGGGCAGCACAACACATCTCCCCCACCCCCCACCCCCCACCCCCCCGCATTTGCCAAACGACCCCGTTTCATCCTCCAAAGGATTCATTCGAACCATTGATCTCCCCAGATCCGATGGTTCGGAACTATTCCACCCCCTCCTATATAAGTGTCCTAACAACCCCCTCCCCCCCAATTACCCTTCGTTCCTAAATGACCCCCTCTCTCTAGAAACCCTAGCCGCCCCTATTCAACCCAACAGTCTGGCTTCCACCCCTCAAACCACCCAAATCCACCCCAAAATTCATCCACAAACACAACCCAAGCAACAATCGACCTCTTCCCACCCCAAAACCAGAACTATTTCAACCAAATCCCTAAAAAAAATAAGAAAATCCAAAACCCTAATCAAAGTGTCGTGAAGACTGATTTTTGAACCAAAATGAGTTTTAACCGTTAAGAACACACGGTTAAACTTGATTTTGGTCTTAAAATCATAGAGTTTTAAGAAGTTTTCAGTCCGAGGTAATCTCCCTTTTTTTTTTCTCTGTCCGTTTTTGTTTTTGTTTTGTTTTGTTGCTGATGTTTTAGGGATTATCATCTTCTACTCTTTTCTTTAGTGTTTTTGTTAGTTTTAGTTTTAATTTTTTTATGGCTACAATTAAAGAGGCTACAAATACAATAGCCTCTGAAAATTGAAGCCAAAAACAACTGGGTCAAAAATCAATTTAGGGCCATGTTATCTTGGGCCGGGTCAGTGTGACCCGTTAAAATTAAAAAAAATCAGAAAAAGGCAGAAGTCTGTGGAAGCTTCTAGCGAGCCTTTCACGGCAATTAAATAATAAAACAAAAAGAAACTTTAGGGGGTAAAAGGAATTTTTAAGAAGTTCACAACAGATTTCTGTTGAAAGGGGTAACAGTCACATGCAAAAGAGAGGGGAATCTGTTAGGGGATATCGTGTGAGGGCTGTTAACAAAAAATTAAAAAATTAAAATAAAAATCTAAAGCGAGTCTGTTGGCCTATAAAAGGGAGGTCAGGAACAGAGGAAAACGGAGATACTCACGGCTTAGAGAACAGTTTACATATATATACTTAGTATTTTTTTTTTCTTTCGAAAACTTACAAAAATTCTACCTTGTTGTTGAATGGTCAAAGAAGATTGATCGGAATTTGGTTGTGACTAACTGCGGTTGCTGTTAATTGATTGCTTTTGCTGTCGCATAAACAAATTTTATTGCAATTCTTAGGTACGCTCGAACGCCCCGTGATTTCAAGCTTGTTCCAATCTATGTTATTGATATACACTCTGTTGTTATTGTTTCCTTGTTGATAGCTCTTGTTGCAATTGTTATTACTGTTTGAATTGATCCTTTATGTATTTTGCTCAGTGATGAAGTTGAATTTAAGTTATAAAGATTTGGTTCTATGTGTTTGATGTTTGAATAAGGAAATAACAGAGTTCACTGCTCTATTTACACTCGTTTACGCTCGTTGGTCATAATGAGATTTAAACTTGTCAAAACTCTACACATTTAGCTCTATAAATCTCATTCTTCTACTCGCAATACAATATTACATGAATCTAAATTGTTGTTTTCTTTACGATTTCTGTTCTATTGTTAATTAAGCTTCCTGGCTCACCTAATTTGGTTAAAACTTGTTTGAAATCATTGATAAAGTGATTTAGTAGCTGCTGTTTGTCGCTTGTACCATTGAAATATACTGAGAGTATTTCAGTAGTGATGTAAACATAAGGTGCCGGAAATAATGTCCAGTCGACATGAAAGAACAGCAGTTAACACACTTCTAGTTAACAGGAAGCTGTATCTCATCTCATCTTTTGGTTTCTAATTAACTAACAATGAGAGGTAATACTCATTTGGTCCTGTCCCGACTATTTCACTTTAACATCTAAAAAAAAAAAAGATAAGGAGAAGACTATTAATTATGATGCTAATTGGTTGCTGGAATTGGAACAGATGCATGGGGAAATTCAGAGTTTGAAATTGGAATAGTTTGTAATAATTTAGTTTGACAGATTACAATTGTTCAATAGCCTATTTGAATTAATTGAAAGTCTGTAATTAATTTTCCTTTTTGTCTCTCGCAACTGTGTAAATTGTACTAAATTTGACAAGTTTCTTGAAAAATGGAACGTGTGCTGGATTGTAGTTCTCGTATGATGCTTGGGCTATCTTTGTAACAATTTTGAAAAAAACTCAGTTTTGTTTAAAATGAATGTTGAATCTGCCCCAGGCTGGCCCATTTCGGCAGCCCCCAGGTCCAAATTTAATGAATATTTTGTATAAAATCTGTTAAGTTTGAAAATAGGGCTGTTTCTGAAATTCAAATCAATTTAATTCGAGACTAATGTTGAAATGCATGACATGGCTTGTTGTTCTGGAAATATCGCCTAGATTAAAAAGTGATTATTTCCTGCAAACTAGTGCTGGGATTTAGAATGCAACCTTTTATGAAATTAGTAGCTATATTTGCAAACGTATTTATGCTGAATAGTCTATATTGGTCCTAATCTACTGTTTACTAGAAAGAAATGGGCATGGTTTGCTGATATGAATGTTTAATATTATGCAGTGTTAACAAATTCCGTTAAATTAATAGAGGTGAGCCTTATAATTAATGACGATCACCAAGGGCCCTCTTAATTAATTAAACGCGCAATTAGAGTAAATAAGCCTTAACGCTTCAAACTTTAGTAACTCATTTCTAGGTACGATTAACTACATTGTGGCTATGGGTACGGTTCCTGTGACATAGTAACAATATCAATTTCGGGGGTGCATTTTAGGTGACCCGACTTTAACAGCTTTAAATAATAAAGGTTTTCGAACTAGTTTGAGGTGTGCCATACCAAACGAAATTTACCAATATATGGCCCTCGTTAATTAAATACTTAGAAAAACCGAGGTGCGCCATTTACCGAATTTCATGGCCCTCAAAAGCTAAAAACGCGTAGTTTGTTTTAGGCGCGTTATTCCAATAATTTAATTTTCTAAACTGGGGTGCGCATTTATGTGACCCAAATCCAAAATTCCAATGTTAAATTAAAAGGTGTTACGAATTGCGGGTGCATTTATGTGACGTAATTTGTGACATATTTTGATTAACATTGCAATTCTCTGATAATTCTGAAAACGGAAAAGTAAAATAAAGTAAATCGCACTATAGGCCAATAATAGGTATTAAAATCAGTTAATAAGTTGGTTATAACAATGAAGTGACCGTGCTAAAATCACGAAATCCGAGGGTGCCTAACACCTTCCCTCGGGTTAACAGAATTCCTTACCTAGAATTCCTAGTTCGCAGACTTCGTTAAGAAAGTCAAATCTTTTTCCTCGATTTGAGATAAAACCGGTGACTTGGGACACCACTTTAAAATTTTGAAGTGACGACTCTTAAAATAAACTAAACAATCTCATTTCAAACAATGTCACTTTAATTGAAAAAACTCCTTTATATATTCCTTACGAGGTGTACGAAAAGAGGTGTGACAAGTATTGCATGAAAGGACGGCACAAGCCACTGATAGGATCAAATTATAATCCAACAAGATTAGAAATCCAGTTCACAAGCTTAGCTAAGTGTCGAAAATTCATTTATCAAAGTGACTAAAGACAAAAGCAACCCATTCCCCACCTTTGCCATATATATTAACTAGTGGCCGTAGCACGTGACAGCACGGGCCGAAGTTCAGAAATTGATTTCTTGTATTTACTTCGATACGTAAAGAAATATCAGTGGAAAGCTATTTTTCGGTAATTAAAAGTCGTTATTATTATGTTAATCTTTATTTCCCATTCTTTTTCTTTAAAGAAATCAACAAGTTTTTAAAGATAAAAAACATATATTTTTGAGTTTCTTGTAATTCAATCTATATTGGTGTCTTATTCTTGCTTGAGTATAATTGCCAGCTATAGATTTATAATGAATATATTTTTTTAATATCTGTTTCGCCAAAAAGTTGTTTATAGGTTAATCTCACTCTATTTTGTCATTTTGATTGTAATTTATATATTCAACAGGGTATATTATTATTTATGTTATGAGTTCATCTAAACTCAGGAGAGAATAATTTGGACTTTATATAAATGTTAAAAGATTCACTAAAAGAATACAAATGGTAGATTTCGAAAATTCAAATTCATAAAGTTAAAATCTAAACTTATCTCGGTGTACAACTGTAATTAAATTAAATCAACCATAAGAACACTTCTAAATACATTTCCAATACGTCACAATAAACTGATACTTAATTTATTTATTATTCAATCGAATATTTTATTATGTTATTTAAAAAGCAGCCGCTCCAATAAAAATTGTAAATCAGTTATTTTTATGACTTTAATAAGTGTAGAAAAATTATTTCTTAAAGTTTTCTTTCTCTTTGTATTTAACTATAAGAGGTACTTTCGGAAATTTAGAAAGTTTTTTAAAATTTTTAAAATCAAAAGATAGTTCGACAGGTATTTTCCTTTTAAAGTTTGTTAAAAGGAAATGTGGTTTTCCTTTTAAAATCAAAAAATGTGGTTTTGGGTATTTAAGTCAATTCAGTACAAGAGTCCAACTCCTGCTTAACAGTGTACAATATCAACTTAAGCATGACTAAGAATAAGTTTAACAAAATATCAAAACTATCCCTTTGGTTGGCAACCTGAATGACCCTAAGCCCTCAAACTGACTATTATAGTGAAATGTTGTTATCCCGTATTAAAAAATTATACTAGTATTTTGTTTCAAGTTTCTAAAAAGTAAACTTCATTTTAAATTTTTAAAAATTCTATATCTAAATTCACCCTAAATTTAAGTTGTTTGATCTTGGTGTTCAACCTGAACGACCCTAAGCCCTCAAACTGGCTATTATAGTGAAATGTTGTTATCCCGTATTAAAAAATTATACTAATATTTTGTTTCTAGTTTCTAAAATGTAAACTTCATTTTAAAATTTTAAAAATTCTATATCTAAATTCACACTAAATTTAAGTTGTTTGATCTTGGTGTTCAACCTGAACGACCCTAAGCCCTCAAACTGGCTATTATAGTGAAATGTTGTTATCCCGTATTAAAAAATTATACTAGTATTTTGTTTCTAGTTTCTAAAATGTAAACTTCATTTTAAATTTTTAAAAATTCTATATCTAAATTCACACTAAATATAAGTTGTTTGATCTTGGTGTTCAACCTGAACGACCCTAAGCCCTCAAACTGGCTATTATAGTGAAATGTTGTTATCCCGTATTAAAAAATTATACTAGTATTTTGTTTCTAGTTTCTAAAATGTAAACTTCATTTTAAATTTTTAAAAATTCTATATCTAATTCACACTATATTTAAGTTGTTTGATCTTGGTGTTCCGAACCCCGCCATATAAAATAGAACAAAAAAATTAATATTTTAACAACTTAACACTTGCCAAATCCAAGCTAGTTATTTTCTCTCTCAACCTATATTTTACTGTCACTTTTCTCTCAAAACCAAAATCTCTCAAATATAACAAACAGGAAAAGAACATTAATGGCTGCAAAAATGCTAGGGGAAGAAGAAGAAAAGCCTAAGTTGGATTTTGAGGAGACAGAGTTAAGGCTAGGGTTGCCTGGTGAAGGTGGAAGAAAATAAGCTCATGAAACTTATAATGCTAATGGGAAAAGAGATTTCACTGAAGCAATGGATTTGAAGCTCAACCTTTCTTCAAAATTAACAGAGAATCAAACCAATCCCCATGCCAAGTACGTATGTATTTTATTTACTTTACTTTTTTTAAGGCATTCTGTATTCGAAATCTTTCTCGTCGTGTAGGTCCATTAAAGGGGTTGAAGCGCTCTCTCCCAAGAAAATTATTGTTTTCAGGACTCAGAATTTGAGATTCTAGTTAAGCGTGGAGGAATCCTAATTATTCCATCGCACTCGACCCTCAGTGATCATGTGTTTTTATGCTCTTGTACTCCACGGGGTGACTAGAGTGTGTGGTTATAGTCAAGCGCTAGTGATAAGCTAGAGTCTATGTTATTCGGACTTTTTGAAAATATTGTTGTGTGTTAGATCCTTCAAAGAAGATGAATTCATTTATTTGGTACTTTTGGCATAGCAAAATTGGAAAGCAGATCGATCTGTGGAGAATTTGCATTTCTTTGTTCTTCCAAGGAGATAAATTTGAGATTTTATACTGCGTTAATTGGCTATATACTTAATTAAAATGAAAAAGTATTGACCTTGCTATCTTTCTTCTTCTTCCTTCATTCTTTTTTTTCGTTATATATATATATATATATATATATATATATATATATATATATATATATATATATATATATATATATATATATA
>MCJB01041742.1:38044-52911 GCA_002018475.1 Nicotiana obtusifolia
CCCCCAAAAAAAAAATAAATCCACCCTACCCCCGCTACCCATATCCATCGCCCACGCTCGTTCCTTTTCCCCAATCAAGTCCACCCATTTGCTCAAATCTCAAAATTTATCTCTGTTGTATCAGTATTCTAGCAAATAGGACCAACTTTTATATGTTTGATAATTCTGGATTTGTTATTCATTTATTAGATTGAATACAGATTAAGAGATGTGAATGTACGTAATATTTTATGTGTCCCAATGTGTTAATTTCGAGCATGCACCGATTGAGCACGTGGGTTTGAGAGGTTCTTGTAATTGACAAAGCTATACTTCAATTTGCAGAGCTGATAAGTAATTTAAAGAAGAGAAATGTCGAATCAAGCGGTGAAGGTGAGAAGAGATACAATTGTGGCATGCTTGACTTGCCCACTTTGTCATAGACTCTTCAGAGATGCTACTACTATCTCTGAATGTCTTCATACATGTGAGTTCCCTCTCTCTATCTGTATTCATCTATTATGGGCTGTTTGGATGGTCGTTACCCATGGTTTCATTATATACCGTATCGTGTTGTATTGTATTGTATTAATGAATACAGTGTTTGGCTAGACAGTGTTTTAAGGACCGCAACCCAACGGGTGTGATTTAGGCCGCCTACTCTGATGCAAGCATCAATGGTTGATTCCATGGCTCGAACCCATGACCTATAGGTCATGCGGAGACAACTTTACCGTTGTTCCAAGGCTCCGTAAAGTTATTATAAGTAAAGATGCAAAAACCACCAAATCCGTGAATTTGAGCTTTTTCATGGTTATATAACAAGGGAGTTATAACGGGTTTACAACACCATACAATATAATTTTAAGAACAACGGAAACAAACATGGTATCAATGAAAACAATACAATAATGAACCACGGGAAAAAAACATCCAAACAGGAGGTTAGATTTGTTAGTCATTATGCCACTTGAATTTTTTGTTGCTTTGAAGTTCTTTTTGTTACTATTGGAGTTATTATTCACGATTTGGGTTTGCTGCATTTACATCAATTTCTATTATCTAAGCTTATAGTTGAAGTTGAAATTATATACTTTCCGGTTTATGTTGTCTAGATTGACTTCAACATGGAGTTTTAAGATCTTTTGAAATTTGTGGTCTTAAAGCATGTTGTTGGGCTAAATCAGCTCAAAAAATACTCTTAACATGGTGTGATAGTGTTCAATTTGGGCTAAGCCTACATGTTTTTCCACGGAATGCCTCACACCATTAAGAGTATATCTACAACTTATATGTAGCTTCCATTTCTTTTCAACTACCAATGTGGGACATTTGTGCACAGCTCTCTAACACATGTCATGCATTTGTTTGCTTTTCATTAAGGGTAAAATCAGAAATTTAAAGTATATTGTTCTCAAATATAAAAATATGTCTTGTTTTTCTGACAGACTTATAAGGAAATAATGTCGTATAAAAGGAAACATAGGGAGTAGCTTCCTACCATTTGGGTGTTTCATATGTGCTTAGAAGTTAAGAGGAGTCAAGTATTCTTTTGCTTTACATGAACTAGGTACACCTCCATGCTTGCTGGGTATTTGAATGATTCGAGGGTAGTTGGTATATAAGGTCAATATATTTCCTTTATGAAATAAGTGGGATCAGACTACCTGCTTGATCAAGCTCATTTCATAAAAACCACGTCATATATGTTGGTACTGTAAAAGTATTTAACTTAAAAGCCAATTATAGATTATCGAGTTTAATTTTTTTAAAGAATATTTACAGTATTGGGTCACTTTAAAGACAATTGGATGTAAACTTCTAAAGCAAGCATAGATTAAAAACCTGCAAAAATTCTAAGTGACTTGTAACGGTCGATAAACCAACACTGATGTGTAAAATGTTTTATATTTTAGTGTACATAAGTTAAATCTCAAGTATAATTAGCTATAGTGCCAGTCAGTTGGTTACCTAAGAAAAGATAAGTTATGATGTAAAAGAATCTTTACAACATAGTATATATAACTTAAATCCATTGGTCGATATATGTGGAATTTTCTTCTTGCCAAAATTGCACAGCGGTTTGGCGATGCATGCAGAATTTTGTTTGCTTTATGTTATGGCCACTGTGAATACTTAGTGCTGAGCTCCCTTGATTAATAAAGTAGCATTGAAGCTACAATATAATTCTGTAAATGGAAAGATCCATTCCTATCCTCTATCTCTATTATATTTCCGTGTGTCCAATAATCTGATCTCAGTGATATATGCTTTTTGCTCTGTTACGTCTGTTGGCGCACAAGCAATATGGGATTTCTTTTAAAATATCTCCGTTATTTATGCAATTATCTCTAAGCTTAATTTCTTTATAATCCTATAGGAAGCAACATGCTTTAATTTCCTACCCCGTATAAATTGTTTGGGAGAGATTATGAATGGCTTAGTTGCCTTATCTTATTCTCTTTCCTTTAAAATGGGAAGTTTGTGTTCTGATTTAGCAGTGTTGAAACTAGTGTTCGTTATTTCAAAAGAATGTGTATTGTTTTGACAATTTTTTTGTGGAACTCCATCCAGTTTGCAGGAAATGTATCTATAAGAAGCTCACCGACGAAGATTGGGAATGCTGTCCAATATGCAATATCAACTTAGGCAGTGTCCCTTTAGAGAAATTGAGGTCACACTTTCTTCTATCTCCTTACTCCCTATAACGCCGTGTTATGTGCTTATGTAGTGCCATGTATGATGTTAAACCTGTAACTCACTACTTCACACCTTTAAATCATAACGAAAAGTTCATTTACTGGTGTATTTTGGACGTTCCGAGAGTTAAGAGTAGAGAAGTAATGATTAGAGATTGATTATGAAATATAGAGAGGGAGATTTGACAAATGAACAAGGGTGACTTGTTTCTTACCTGATAAAAAAGTCACCTTTATGTGGATCTTGGAAGTTTTGAAGCAGTCGAAAAGAGAGAACACAAAAATACGGAGTACGGGCTAGAGAGAGAGCTAATTATCTCATTAGATAAAATAAATGGATAGTTTACTCCATTTAACTCAGCTAGGTTAGTTTTGATTCTTCATTTGCTAGCATTAACATTGCCGCTTTTTCTGTATCTATTATTATGCCTACTGTATTTCGTCCATCGTTCCGTAAATGTGAGGAGATCTCCTGAAAATGTTTGTTTTTTCGATTTCTTTTGAAATTTTATATTTCAGGCCAGATCATAATCTAGAAGATGTAAGAGCAAAGATATTCCCTTACAAGAGGCGGAAAGTGAAAGCGCCTGAAATTGTGCCTTCTATTACATTGCCAGTTAGGAGGAAAGAGAGATCACTTTCATCACTGGTGGTCAACACTCCTAGAGTATCTACTCAAACTGGAATGACAGGGAAAAGATCAAAATCGGTGGCAAGAAAAGTATTACTGGGCTCCGCCTTTCCCATTGAGAAACCAATTAAGAATGAGGAAGATTCTGAAGAAGAGCCAGATAGCCCTAGCTCGCCTGAGACTTTGAAAAGGTTTTCTCAGAATAAAAGGCAGGTAAAGTCATGTTCTTTAGACCTTAAATTGGTAAATTTAGAATACATAAAACAGTGTTATCAAAGGTTTAAGCCCTGAAGCGAGGCTCAAAACATGTTGAGCGCTTCGCTCGCTTGGTAGGCGCTTTGGTATTGTCATCAAGGCTCTAAAGCATACTTTTCCTTGCCAATAAGCGTAATCCTAAAGAGGCAATACTAAACGATTGATATTTCACTTTATTGTAAAATTTCTTCAATTTCTTTGTCCATATATTTGGTATTCATGCTTATAGATTTAGCCTTGGATAGTTTCTCTCTATTTGCGTCTTTCTTCATTAAAGCCCACAATTTATTTGTACTTTGCGTTTAAAGCCCAAACAGACCTTAGATGATAACATAGACATAAAATAATGAAAATTATTATACAGGGAATATTACCTAAATATTGTGATTCCTGACCATGGCAGAATTGGGAAGAATTTTCTATACTATTAACTTAAACACATAATAAATCTAGATTATGACAACATATAGCTGTATTAATTCTCTAGAGTTTTTTAAGAGAAGGGGAGCCTTGGCGTAACCGGTAAAGTTGCTGCCATATGACCAGGAGGTCACGAGTTCAAGGCGTGGAAACAACCTCTTACAAAAATGCAGGGTAAGACTGCCTACAATAGACCCTTGTGGTCAGGCCCTTCCCCGGACCCTGCGCATAACGGGAGCTTAGTGCACCGGGCTGCCCTTTTTTTTCCCAACATCTCACCTCGAACTCAAAGTAGGGAGCAACTTAAGTTTGCAAATCAAAACTAAAATTTCAAGTGCCGCGTGCCAGAAAATTTGTTGTTAAGAAGCAATCATTTGCATAATATTGTTCAAATATTGTCATAAATAGTGCGCAATCACCAAAAAGCAAAGTATTATTAGAATCGTTTCCTCCGCAAACTCGTTGTAACTGAACAACGAAAGAAAGTGCTTCTTGCATCACATACAGAGAGGAATCTGTTCTCAACCACCGGAAAGAGGAATGGTGTTGCAAATCTCCCGGATATCATCAATGTCGCTTGAATTGGGGGCTAACGAGTAACGGAAAAAGTTGATGAAACAATAACCTGAAATTTAAATTTTAGAGGGATTCATTACCCAAGCTCTGATACTGTAGAAAAAGAGAAGAGAAGAGCAGAAGACTTTTCTGGAACAGTAAACAAAAATTCAATTTTCAAAGGAGAGCTCCTTATTCATGAGTTTAGGCTACTTCAAATAAGGTAAGTTTAGAATACAGGAAGTAAGAAAGTTTTTAGATAAGAAAAATTACCTGAACACTGAGATTTCTAACCATTTCAGAATTAGGAAGCATACTCTATACTACTAACCTAATCACACAGAATGAATCTAGGAGACTAGGACATTGTGCTAAATAACTATATTAATTCTCTTGAGTTTCTGCATTTTTTGTTGTCTCTTTTTCGTCCTTATAAGTTTTTCTTTGGTCAATGGTATCCCTATTTTTCTGTGGATATTATTATATCGGTTAATCATATGATTTTTCCAGAATTATTCCAACACCGAGCATTCTAACCACCCCACAATGGACAAAGAAACAGACAATGGCACTGAACAATGGGAAGGCAAAGTTAATTTATGGAACCCTTTGAATTGTTTGGTGGAAGTAGCAAACAAGAGCAAGTGTTCAACATTTACTTCTCAGGGTTCTATTGGCGCCAAATCAGGAAGTCTGCATTGCCATGACAATGAGGGTCAACCCCGGATAACTAAAGTCAAAAAACATGGACAGAAATTAAAAGTCCAAGATGACAAGAACGAATATGGTCCTGCTCCTCCAGAATCAGAAAAACCTAAAAAGTTGCGAAAAATTCGTCGAAAGAAAGCATCAACTTTTGGGAAATTTGGTATATCACCACAAACTGCGCTGGATTCGATCAGGGTCAAATGTGGAAGGAGGACTAATCCAGTTTGGTTCTCATTAGTGGCCTCCGAAGACCAGTAAGACTCTGCTTTTATCTTTCCGAACTTTTCTGTTTATCTGTTTATAGTTAGGGATTGAACTATACAATGTTTTTATTAATAACTCTCAAATTAACTGCAGGGAGGGAGATGCACCTTTGCCTCAGATTTCTGCTAGTTACTTGAGAATAAAGTAAGTTTTTTTCGTGATTTTATATGAATCTATGGTGAAGCAATTTTCTTTGTCCTGCTGTTCTGTCTAGGTTTAGTATTATGCTCTAACAAGTCATATAGGCTGCATAAAGAATATCTATAGCTTTGACCCAGGGCTTTGTTCTAGTGCTAAAAGTGCAATTTGTGATGTGTGGCCACACGTCATGGGTTCGAACCTTGCCTAGACAAAAGCCTAGCCTGGTATTTAAGTGGAGACGGATAGATGGGTGGGCCCATTATCCATCAAATGCCGAACCGTGCGCCACTTGCCCACGGAGATTTCTCGGTTATCAAAAAAAAAAGAATATCTATAGCTTCATGAAATTCGATATTTGAGACTTGGTAATACTTTGTGCCCTTCTGCTAATATCCAATTTCGCAAGTTGGTATTAGTTTCTTCTTCGGGTAACTATGGCGAAGTCCTGGCCAATCTCTCCAACTACTACTACAAAAACAAAAGAAGGGAAAATAGAAGTGACAGATATGGCGACACTTTGTGTCTATCCAAGCACTTGAGCTAGCCTTCATAGTTGGTTATGCTTTAAGGCTGAGTACATTCAGATTTATTAATAAAAATTAATAAATAAAATAAATAAAATAAATAAATAACTGATTGCCAGTGTGCTGTGAAGACAAAGTTAGCACTCAATTTAAGTTGGCTTTAGTTTGAGCATCTGATGAAGCAGCTCTACATGCACCTTTTTTGCTTTTTACAGAGTGGTAAGGCTCACATCTTTTATATTCTACTGCAGGGATGGCAATATTCCAGTTTCATTCATCCAAAAGTACTTGATGAGGAAGTTGGATCTTTCTAGCGAAGATGAGGTAATTATCTTTTTATATCTTTTTGCAATTTAGCAATCAATAAATGTCACTAACATTTATTTACAATCATAACTTTTCTAGGTTTGAAAATTTATGTAGGCAATTTTTTTCTGTAATCCTTTATTCTGTTGGGTGTAATGTTGGTCCTGTCAGTTTTAGAACTTGGAGCTCAAGAAAATTGGTCGAGTATAAAAATTTATGGGTAATGCAAAGGGCAGAACTGTATCAGTATTGAAGCCCCCAACTTCAAAATGAACTAGTGCAAGTGTGCAACCTTGCTGTGTGCATTGGTGACAGTGACACAGCTTTTGTTTTTAAATGAACTGTTATAATTTCACATGATATAAGTACGAAGAAATGGCCAATGGGTATTGCTTGATGTAAAGTGAGAATTTGAAGCTAATATTTAGTTTCCCTTTGAACTTTTTTCTTTTCTTTTTATAGCGTTCGTTTTGTGGCCTGAGATGAACTTAAATGGGTATGGTGAGTGAAGATTTATATAGCCGACACCAACTTGTTTAGGAACTGAGGCGTAGTTGGTGTTATTGTTTTTTAAATGTTCTTTTTGTAATTGATGAGGAAAAAGTTGTAAAGAGGTGTTGAAGTGGGGCAGGGATAATATCGTATTCTAATTTATACTTTGTAGAAACCAGTGGCTTGAGATGAATTTGAATGGGGAACACGGTCGCCAGTAAGGATTCTTAATGCCGACCCAACTTGTTTGGGACTGAGGCATAGTTATTTTTTTTCTTTTTACAGTGAAACCAGTATTTCAGATGGAAAGTGGTAGTTTTGAGCAGTTTATACTGATTTTTATTGACAGGCAGAGTTGGACTACATCTAGTTGTTAATAAACTTGATTAACGTTTACAGTCATTTGACTCGCTCGATTGAAGCCTGAGTATGCAACTTTGAAGATTTCATGTTGTGTGATGAGTTTTACGCATTAGTTGTGCTCCTTTTCCATATCTGTGAATCAAATAGATGGATGTGTTATTCTTAATCAGACTTGTCTGGGAGTTACCAATAAGTGACAAGTGTAGCTGATATCACTCAGTGTCTTCTTTAGGAGACTATTCTTGTACCTTCCTTGTACCTATCAATGAAAAGGAGGGAGAGTGTGTGTGCGTGCGGGCGCCCGGCCCTCACAGGAGCGCTCCTCAGAGTGAATCTGAATGTTGAAAACACACTCAATTTGACAATTTTTATGTTGTGCTAACAATTGTGGTTCTCTTGTAGGTTGAGATTAGATATATGGGGCAGCTGGTAGTTCCCACTCTCCAACTGAGTAATTTGGTTGACATGTGGCTACAAACTACTGATATAGAAATAGTTCCTGCAATAGTTGGTTCGTCAGCTAAGGATTTCGTGATGGTGTTGGCATATGCTCGCAAGGTTCCAAGCCTTATGTCTTCCTGAATTATTCTTTATGCCTTCACATACTCGATAATCTATATGACGCTTGGGCGCAAGTTGAAGTAGCAGCCCAAATCTGCTTCATTAGCGAGTCTTGTATTAGGAATGTAGTGAGACATTAGACACAGGTTATTTACAATACAAATCAGAAGCAAATGAGCAACGAGACAATGAAGAAGATGAGCTTTGACAGAGTGCAGTGAAAATTCAAGCTTAGCACGCACTTTTGGTACTCGCGGAGATGCAATGTTTTCACGTTGAAATGGTGTTTCTCCATTTTGTTGTATGTTTGTACACTACCTTGTAATCTTAATTTAAACAGATTTATGTATCTCACCTGCTTGTGTACAGAGACTGATTCGGGGCAGGTTTTGTGTGTCAGCTGATCCCATCATATTAGGCTCAAACGGCGTATACATACGCCAAAAAAAAGAAGAAAAGAAATGTATATATATATGTGTTAGCGTGATACATTAATATTTCTGATCATGTTGTTCCATTTAAATTCATCCCACAAAAAAAGAAGAAGATAGAATTAAATACACTAAGAGATTGCATAACAATGGATTCAAAGCCCAGACAACAAGATACATAGGAGTAACAATTAACAAGACTATTTTGTGATTTGACTACTCCCTTGTTCTATTTACCAACTCAAGCTGATGATCGAAGGCTATTTTGCTTTTTCACAATTAACCAATTATATTAGTAGAAAAGCTAATATCAAAAACCAATAATATTAGCTTGTATAAGAGTTGGATTTGGCACTGTAGAGATTTAAAACTTTATCTCTTACCATAAATTGCTGTTTATTCTGTAAATATTTATCAAAGTTAACTAAATCACTTTATGTTTTGATTCATTTGAATAAAAATCTACTGAGACTCCACTACAAACCCAATCTTCCTGTTGGAAAAATTGGTTATGGAGAATAAGAATTAGCTTAAGACGTGTCAACGATACTGTTCTTAAGGATATTTCGCCCACACAATAATAAATAAAATTAGGCGTATCCCCTAGGATTCAAAAAGCTCTTCCAGTTATTCAACTGGGAACAGAACTAGCAGAAAACTCGAGAAAGAGACCCAGCATATAGAAGGAAAAGATGATTCAAAAAGTTGCAATTAGAAAGTCGCTCTTCAAAGACCATGTTTATATAGGTGTTGCTCCAACGGCTAGATAACAACTAGTTTGACTCTATTATATGTAAATAATTTACTAACTAATAAGTAGATGTAAATAATATTTCAAAGAGAAAAGATTTTTCAAACCAAGATGGACATTACCTTCTGAGATATCACTAATTTTACAACAATCTCCCACATATCTCAAAAGGGATATAAAAAAATAAATAGTAAATAAAGAAAGAAAGAGAGATAACTGGGTTTCGGGTATAATGAAATTCATCTGGTATCTTATAGACTATGAACCAGATTTAGATAAAACAAAATTTAACTTACAGAATAGTTGGAGTTTACAACTTCTATGAACCAAAAAATTCTTGTCGTAAGCTCGGGATCTTATTCATTATATTACACCCCCACAATTTCTTCTGTTATCGTGGTTTTGCACTAATAGGCCATGTGCGCCCCTGGTTTTCATGAATGAGTGCTCTAGAAATTTTGTCATAAGTTTCATAGGAGCGACTCCACTCCACACTCATATAGGTCCATCCATCAAGTGTATTCTGCAACACAATACACCACCTACAATAGGCTATGGATTATTGGATTAAGAGTATAGTAACTCAACCTCACATTCCTTGCAGTCTTGCACTATATACGCACACCATGGGAAGAGACATAATTTAATACTGCACATTTGATCAACTAATGACTTGTTATTACCCATATGAACCTGCTTCATGGGAAATCCAATCACATAGGTTGGGTTACCATCAGTTGATACATCTCAAATTGGCAAAAGTCTCAACCCCTCGATGTTTCACTTATAAGTCAAAGGATCGGCTAAACTCTCTTTTGACTACATGTATTATGTATAAAAATTTCTCTATAAGCAATTGCTTTATCACATTATGCCTCAAGAGAATGTGTCTACTCTTCCCGTTGAAAGATTTATTTTCTTACAATGGCTATTGTGCCTTGTCAATCGCAATTCATCGATGCAAATGTTGTTGGCTTAATTCCTATTGGATTATTCATCAAGAGGTTGCTTAATCAACCTCATTGCCAGTTAATTCCAATGTCATAACACCCCATCAAAAGGTGATCACGCAATCACTAGTGAGTTTTTCATATTTGAATCAGAGATTCAATATCATCATTGTATCCTTCTAATACAGTGAAAAATACACACATAGAATACTAAGTCATAGTATTTCTCAAGTAACACATAAAATCATCTCAAGTGAAATGGAACTTGACTTTCATACAATTGCCTTTTGAAACAACTTTCAACACACATAAGAATTTATTTTCTTTTGATATCTTCCATATTCAAATACCAAAATAAAATTTACTGAACATAAAAGCAATTTTAACTTCTACTGAAATATCTTAAGTTAATATAAAACATGCCATAATTCAATAATTTCTTCATCCAAATTACTAAGAGAACCAAAGCAGGATAATTTTTCAGAGCCAAAAATACAATATATTTTGGATCTTCCAATATAAATTTTTACCACAAAAAATCTCAATTTTGTAAGGCCTCGTTTTAATTTTAACAAATAATTTTTCCTAAGTTTTTCCTTCTTAGGAACATGATATATAACTCTGAACACCATGGATCCCCATATTTTTAAAAATTTTAAGTTAGGAGATAATTTTTTCACAACTCATAAAGAGTTCTACTCTATAAATAACAAGCTAATAGTATAGCTTCACCCCGAAGATTATTCTTCTATTTAGCTATATCTTTAAATTTGGAAGAATATTTATAGACATACCACTAATTTTGATGCTATCTAATATGACCATCAAGCATTCATCGACCGTTGGCATATGTATGATAGTTATGCTAAAATAAATTAGGCAAATAAAACTTACCTCACAAAAAAATATTTTATGTCATAACTTTTCATGGTGGTAGACAGATTGACTGTAAATTTTATCGGAAAAATCATTTGGATATAGGGAATTTATTTAAGGTTCCTATTTTCCATGATATATGTCATGATATTATCAGTATGTCATCGAAGAAATTAAAAGAAGTAACATATGCTTTTATGAACATGACTCACATTGTATTTCACGATTATTCACTTGCAAAAAGATTTGTAGAATCTACCCTTCATGAGCCTTATTATATGTATGTAAATTATTGTTGAGTTGAATTATCCACTTTATCTTAATCTATCAAATTCACATAATTTATGCTGAAGTTGAACACATTAATTCTCGAAGAAAGTACAGTGAAGTATGGATACAAATAGAAAGCATAAAAGAATATTTTCTTGAGAGCTTTTAAAATAAAATGGGTTCTTTAGTAAATATAATTTTTTACACCTAATTGAATTACATAACTACACAATCTACACTTATGTAGGCTTAGGTACATTTAAATACTAGAAAAGTGTACCTTAATTTTGTTATACATTTTGTCCTCCACAATGCGATAGTGTATAAAATTGAAGCAGCAACTTGAGAAGAGTGCAGTTCAAAGTAGAACCAGCAACGACATACGATACTAATATAATAATAGTATTTATTCACATGTCATCTACTACTCTCGAGATTCTACAATTGAAGGAGAAAGCTTTTGTTTCTTTTGCGTTAGCCATTTTGAATAGCATGTAACGTCCATTATAATTGATATTCTTCATAAGCACAATGTAGAAATATCCTTAAAATTGTTAAAAAAAATTAGTTATGGAGAATAGAATTAGCTTGAGACGTGTCAAAGACACTGTCTTTAAGGATATTTCGCTCACACAGTGATAAATAAAATTAAGCGTATCCCCCAAGATTCAAAAAACTCTTCCAGTTATTCAACTGGGAACAGAACTAACAGAAAACTCAAGAAAGAAACCCAGTATATAGGAGGAAAAGATGATTCAGAAAGTTGTATTACAAAGTATTTTTAGCTCTTGAAAGATCATGTTTATATAGGTATTGCTCCAACGGCTAGATAACGACTAGTAACATAGTTTGACTCTATTACATGTAAAATAATTTACTAAGTAATAAGTATATGTAGACAATATTTCAAAGAGAAAAGATTTTCAAACTAAAATGGACATTGCCTTTTGAAATATCACTAATTTTCCAACGCTTTCATTGGAGACTCTCCCTGTTGCAACTTGCATATCAAATATCAGTATGTGCATTGGCAAGTCTTGTCTTTCCTTTCACATTATATGATTGACAGGAAAGTGAATTATTAAAGACCACAAGTCATATGAAATATTAACTGTTCCTCCATCATAATCATGCAGAAATTTCAGATTCGACCATTGAAAATAGAGTCTTTTTTCGTTAAAATCTTAAATGATAAGTTTTTTACGCTGCAAATCTAAATTAATTGGGTCAATAAATTTCGAATACGAGATGGTTAAACAAAAAAAAAGACCTAAAGAGAAAACAATACTCGAAAAGTTATTAAACTAATACTGTAATTCATCTTGTAAATGTAGAGAAATGACACCGAAAAATAGCAATAATAATACTGTAATAATATTATTTGTAAGCAGATACAAGAATTGGCTTGAGTCGTGCTGGGCACTGTCCTAAGAAACTATTTCAGCAATATGAAATGTTTTCCTAGGATTAAACAAACCCATATCTATTTATTTAGAGGATATAGGAATCATCAAAATTAAATAATAAATCCAGCTATTTAAAAAAGGGGAACAAAAGAATTTTGAGAAGGAAAGACAACAAGGAGAAGCTACTCCATAACGAAGAGGCAAGGAAAGTTGCTTATTGTTTTTGCCTAAGTTGAATGCCTATTTATAGGCTTTGAGAGAGGTTTGAAGTATGACAAGTGTTATACACTTGTCTTGAATTTTTCATGCAATTGCCACTTTTAATACTTCTTTTGCCACTTATCATAGGCTTCTAGAATGGCTAAGATATTAGTAAAGTAAAAGGACACTTGGCTATTTAATTTTTGAAAATACTGCCACAATCACCACATATTTTCAAAAATTTATAGGAAAAGGATAAAAGAATGGAAGAATTAACACCTTGCTGGATTTGCATGGTTCAGATGTAATAAGTTTGGTGTCTTCTGGACAATGAACCAAACTTAGACCAATAAAATTTAATTCAGAGAATTACTGGTGGAAATGTAATATTTCTATGAATCAATAATTCTTATTGTACATCAGAGATTTTATCAATCGCATTTTGACCCCCGGTAATTTGCTGTTCAACGTGATTTTGCGCCCAATAGGCCATACGCATGCCTGGTTATCCATGAGAGCTCTAGAGACTAGGCCAAAATCTCTTAGGAGCGGCCCACTCCGCTCTCATACAGGTGAATTCATCAAATGTATACTGCTTTTAAATACACCATCCATAAGGACTATGAATTTCATTAAGAGTTATAACTCAGCCTCTCAATTAGTAGCAGTCAAGCACTCTCTGCTTCATGCCAATATCGACTTGTTATTACCCATATGAACCTATTTGATGAATCTCCAATCACATAGATTGGGTTACCATCTCTATTGACAACATGTCGACCTTAACCCCATCTCCTTTGAGGTTTGAAGAATTAATTTTCTTCCCACAGGTTTAGTCAGAGGATCAGCCAAATTTATCTCTGACTTCACATAGTCAATAGAAATTATTCCATCTCTCAATAGTTGTTTTATGACATCATGTCTCAATTTCAAGTGTCTACTTTTACAATTATAAGATTTATTCTTTGCTATAGCTATTGCCGCTTAGAAATCACAGTGTATAGACACAGGGGCAATACGTCCTTTATTAAAGGGATATTAGCTAAGAAGTTTCTTAGCCACTCAGCCTTAGAACGAGCTAACTCCAGAGCTACAAACTCTGATTCCATAGTCGATCTAGCAATGGTTGTCTGTTCAGCTGATTTCCACGATATTGCACCACCACCAAGGGTGAATACATAACCACTAGTGTATTTTGTCTCATCTGAATCAGAGATTCAATTTGCATCACTGTACCCTTCTAAGGTGGAAGGAAATCCACTATATAGGATACCATAATTCATTGTTGCTCTCAATTATTTCATTAGTCTATCTAATGCAGACCAGTGCTCTTTGTTGGGATTATGAGTATATCTGCTCAATCTACACACAATATATGCTATATCGGGCCTTGTAAAATTCATTAAATGCATCAGACTCCCAATAATCTGCGCGTATTTAGATTGAGCAACTGGGTCACCATTATTCTTTTTCAACTGAGAGTTAGCATCAAAGGAGTGCTCACAGATGTGACATTAAATGATTCAAACTTCTTAAGAGTCTCTCAACATAATGTTCTTGTGACAACGTTATTCCATCTTCACCCAGATCTTTCATATCAAAATTAGCAGACAAAAATAATTTAGTACTTTTCACAATATTTAAACTTGTACCAAATATAAGCATGTCATCAACATACAGACATATTATCACACAATCATTGTCTACCACTTTAGTATAAACACATTTAACAACCTCAATTGAAGAAAAACAGTCCCTCAGTAAGACTTGTTCAAATTTCTCATACCACTGCTTAGGAGCTTATTTAAGGTCATTACGAGATTTAATTAATTTATAAATTTTAATTTGTTGTCCAGAAATGACACAGCCTTCAGGTTGAACCATATAAATTTCTTCTGGATCACCATTTAGAAAAGCAGTTTTGACATCCATTTGGTGGATAAAAAGCTTACAGATTGAAGCTAAGGCAATTAAAACTCGAATTGAAAAAATTATAGTCATAGGTACAAATGTATCAAAATAATCTATATTTTATTTTTGAGAAAATCCTTTTTCTACAAACCGAGCTTTATATATATATATAT
>MCJB01041742.1:52995-84851 GCA_002018475.1 Nicotiana obtusifolia
TATATATATATATATATATATATATATATATATATATCAAAAAGAAATTTAATCCTAATGGATCTTTATCTCTCTCTCTCTCTATAGATAATTTGCAGCCAATAGACTTTGTACCAGGAGGTAAATCAGTTAAAATTCATGTGTTATTTTTCAAAATAGAATCGATTTCAACTTTTATTGCCTCTTTCCAATATTTAGCATTGAAGAAGATACAACTTCAAAATAATTTGATGGTTCATTATTGATAAGAAAAGTTTGAAAATCATTTCCATAAGAAAAATATTCTTTCCTAGGCCTTTTGCTCCTTCTCAGTTCCTCATTAGAGGTAATTTCACCATTTGTTTCAATAGGTGTATGAGAAATTCTATCAGACAATGGATAAATATATTCAAAAAACTCAGCATTCTTTGTCTCCATTATAGTATTGCAATCAAGCACATCACTTTGTAAAACAAGAAATCTATATGCAACACTAAGTTCAACATATCTAATAAGCATGCAATCAATAGTTTTAGAACCTATTTTTCTCTTTTAAGGTTCAGGCAAAAGAACTTTAGCAAGATACCCCCATATTTTTAAATATTTCAAGTTAGGTTTATAACCCCTCCACAATTCATACGGAGTTTTACCAGTTCTTTTATATGGTATTCTATTTTGTAAGTGACATGCATATAAAATAGCTTTACCCCACAAATTATGAGCATTAAAACTAACTAACATAGAGTTCATCATCTCTTTCAATGTTCTATTTTTCTTTTCCGCTACTCCATTTGACTCAGGTGAATAAGGAGGAGTTACTTCATGAATTATTTCATTCTTTGCACAAAATTCATTCAAAGATAAATATTCTCCACCTCTATGAGATTTAATTCTCTTGATTTTTCTACTAAATTGATTTTCAACCTCAGTTTTGTAAGATATAAAAGCATCTAGAAATATCTTTTACTACCTCTAGTCATAGTTTGCTTTAAATCGCCTAAATCAGTGTGAATTAAGGATAACAATTCAGTTTTTCTATTTATAGAAAAATAAGTCTTTTTTGTACTTTTAGCTTCAGCACATATTTTACACTTGTCAATATTATTTGAGGCTAACCTAGATATTAATCCTAGTGACTGCATTTTTCTTATATATGCGATATTAAAATGTCTTAATCTAGCATGCCATAAAGAAACTGACTCAACCATGTAAGCAGGAGAAGATGTATTATCATATCTAGTATCAAAAATATTAAGCATAAATAAATTATGGTTACAATATCCATTCCCCACAAAAATATCATTTTTAGCCAATACGCCCTCATTATTCTCGAAAGAAACCATTTACTCCAACTTTTTCTAAAAATCCCACAGAAATCAAATTGATTTATATATTAGGAACATGCAATACATCATTCAATGCTAGAGTTTTACCAGATTTGAGTTTGAGAAGAATTTTTCCTTTCCCAAGAACGCTAGTTGTTCTTGAGTCACCAAGATAAATAGTTTTTACTCCTTCCTCAACTTGGGTGTAAGACAAAATTTTATTTTTGTCTGGACAAATATGTCTAGTAGCACAGGAGTCTATCACCCAATTTCTCACATTGGTCACATTATTTCTTTGAAAAATGACCGCGACAATTATATTATCCGCTTTAGTTAAATTTATTTTTGACTAAGCGAGATTGTAATTTTATCCCAACACTTCTCTTGCATTAAGGTGCATTTTTCTTGAAGGTTTTAATATTAATATTGGATATGTAACAATATCTATTAACATACCTGTATTTTGACATTATTGTCTGCTAAAGTTGTGGATTCAATAACTTATTTGCAACACCATGGTATCTAGCAGGACAACTGGAATAAAAGCATCAAAGATAACACCAAAATTGGTAGCACCATCAAAAATTTTCATAGTAGTGTTACTTGCCATAGTTTCTTAGATTGTAGGGAAATGACACCAGAAAATAACGAGACTAATACTGTAATAGTATTATTTGTAAGCAGATACACGAATTGACTTGAGTCGTGCTAGGCAATATCCTAAGAAACTATTTCAGTAATGTGAAATATTTTCCCAGGATTGAACAAGCCCATCTCTATTTATTTAGCAGATATAGGAATCAACAAAATTAAATAATAAATTCAGCTATTTAAAAAAGAAAAACAAAAGAATAGACTACTAATTTTGAGAAGGAAAGACAACAAGGAGAGGCTACTGCATAACGAAGAGGCAAAGAAAGTTGCTGATTGTTTTTGCCTAAGTTCAATGCCTATTTATAGGCTTTAAGAGAGGTTTGAAGCATGACAAGTGTTATACATTTGTCTTGAATTTTTCATGCAATTGCCACTTTTCATACTTCTTTTGCCACTTATCATAGGCTTCTAGAATAGCTAAGACATTTGTAAAGTAAAAGAACATTTAGCTATTTAATTTTTGAAAATGCTACCACAGTAAATGCCTGTAGGGCTCTGAGGCAGAGCTAGCATGTAAAATACGATTACCTTCACTCCAACTTTTTCTAAAAATCCCCACAGAAACCAAATTGGTTTGTATATTAGGAACATGCAATACATCATTCAATGCTAGAGTTTTACCAGACGTAGTTTGAGAAGAATTTTTCGTTTCCCAAAACGCGAGTTGTTCTTGAGTCACCAAGATAAATAGTTTCTTCTCATTTCTCAACTTGGGTGTAAGACAAAATTTTATTTTTGTCTGCACAAATATGTCTAGTAGCACCGGAGTCTATCACCCAATTTCTCACATTGGCCACATTATTTATTTGGGAAATGAGTGCAAATGTTATATTATCCGCTTTAGTCAAATTTAATTTTGAATTAGCGAGATTGTCATTTATCCCAACTCTCCTCTTGCATTGAGGTGCATTTTTCTTGAAGGTTTTAAAATTAACATTGGATATGTAACCATATCTATTCACATACCTGTATTTTGTCATTATTGTCTGCCAAAGTTGTGGATGCAATAACTTATTTGCAACACCATGGTATCTGGTAGGACAACTGGAATAATAGCATCAGAGACAATACCAAAATTGGTAGCACCATCAAAAATTTCTATAGTAGTGTTACTTGCCATAGTTTCTTAGATTGTAGGGAAATGACACCAGAAAATAACGATACTAATAATGTAATAGTATTATTTGTAAGCAGATATACGAATTGGCTTAAGTCGTGCTAGGCAATGTCCTAAGAAACTATTTCAGCAATGTGAAATATTTCCCCAGGATTAAACAAGCCCATCTGTATTTATTTAGAGGATATAAGAATTTTCAAAATTAAATAATAAATTCAGCTACTTAAAAAAGGAAAACAAAAGAATAGACTACTAATTTTAAGAAGGAAAGACAACCAGGAGAAGCTAATCCATAACGAAGAGGCAAGGAAAGTTGTCGATTGTTTTTAAGTTGAATGCCTATTTATAGGCTTTAAGAGAAATTTGAAGCATAACAAGTGTTATACATTTGTCTTGAAATTTCCATACAATTGCCACTTTTCATATTTTTTTTGTCACTTATCATAGGCTTCTAGAATGGCTAAGATATTTGTAAAGCAAAAGGACACTTGGTTATTTAATTTTTGAAAATACTGCCACAGTAAATGCCTGTAGGGCTTAAAGGCAGAGCTAGCATGTAAAATGCGATTCACGTGAATTAAATAGCTTTTGCATATATATATATATATATCAAGTAGTTTATTAAATATTCATAATTTTTAAGCTTATATCCTATTATTATTATTATTATTGTGTATAGTTTGAGACCTTATATTTTATTATTATTATATATTAATTTGAAATCTTTATAAATATCGTCATAGAATTTATCAAAAATAGTTTTTCAATGTTTAAATCAAGGAGATAAGGTTTACTAACATTCGGACCTTTTTTGGGCTGTTGTTATTGTATAAAGACCCGTAAACTTTATATTGCGACTCCATCTTTGAAAGACTATTCATAAGTTCAAATAATGTATGATGATTGTGTGTGACTTTATGTAACGGATCCCTAGGTACTTTGATCTGCAGCAAGGCTTTTTTCCAATGCTTTTTAGCCCAACAAAAGAAAAAGTTGTGTTCACTATCATTAACCAATGTGCCTTAAAGTATACTACGTGACCTTATCTTTTTTCTTTTTTTCCTGCTCTGGATTATTCCCACAATAATGACTAGACGAATAAAGCAATTTACATATCTACTCTCAAGTCGAATCAAAAGGAGAGAATTCCTGGATCTTGGGCTTTTTCTAAAAGTTACTAATGGTCTTGTCTTTTAAGATCTTAATATAGTAGTTTTAAGATTTAGCGGCTTCGGCCGCATTGACGATAGTTCTTTATTGTAACTTAGATTGCACGATCAAGATCACGGTAAGTCAGCCAGTCGTCATCTTATCTTGTACGAGCATCGTCGTCCCCATCACTTCCTCATTCTCAACCTCTAAAGGAGTGGATGAGACTTCTTCTTAAAGAATATTTGTCTAAACTACGTAGCTTTTATAATTTTTTAAGCATTTTACAGGAATGACATTCAACTTAATGAGTTCAGAATATAACATTTACTAAATGGTTATCTCTTTCGCACACACAACGCATATGCTCTATGTAAAAAATGAATGACGGTTTCGATTACACATTAAGCATATTACATCTGCCTCTACATTCACCACCCTATCGAACTTCAAATATTAATAAATGATAGACTCAATAAGGGTAAGAGCACGTAAAATACAATTAGATTTAGGTGGAATGAATAGCCACCCGCCTAAAATACTAGTCGAGAAACTATAAATATTTTTAACTTAGCGATCAAATGTGGTAAATGATAACTTATGTAATTTTCATATTTAAATTATAACATAAGAGTTCAACAATCAAACTCTAATAACCAGTTAGCACCAAAGATATACCTCTTAATAAAAAGAGTTACCAAAAGAGAGATCTCTACATAGTAAAGGGTATATTTGTTCTATAGTATAACGTAAGTTTCAAAATGACTAAATAGTAAAACTAAGCGTATATTTAAATTATTTTTAATAATATAAGGATATATTTAATCTTTTTCCATTTATAATTTGGCATGATAACTCAATATAATGTTGAGTGCTAACCCAAGTTCAATAATCATTCATAAAATTACTCCTAAATATTTCTTCTCAAGAATTGTTCAAACAAGGTAAGATGCCCTTCTAAGAAAAACGACAAGTTACCATACATTTTTAGAAGTAGCAAAAAACAAGTGTGGACATAGAAAAATACAAACCAAACAATAAACAATTAAATAAACAAAAAAGAAGGAATAACACAGGTCTCAAAAGTGGGACCCACTTTGAAATCTGTGAGTCTATGAAAGAGACAGCAGTTTCGTTTGGTCCTTTGTTTTTCTCAGGTCTTATTACAAATAATTGACAATTAATAAACTCATAATCCAAAATGATTGGTAAGTTATATAATTGACTATTTGTTGAGAGTTTTATACTATTATATATATATATATATATATATATATATATATATATATATTATACTCTAGAATACTTGATACTCCTACATTTATTTTTGATTACCAATCATTTCAAACCTCAAATAAAATGACCTACAATTACCTTTTAAATTATTTAACAATGTAAATATTTTTGATTATGTCAGTGTATAGAACTTAGATCCAAAAAATTAAATATAATTATAATAAATGAAATGAATAATTTATTATGATACTTATATTAATTGATGCATATTTTTAATTATTTTAAAAAAATAATTAAAAATAAATAATTAATATTATGCGTATAAAAAAAATAATAAATTAATTTTTTATAATATGCTAAAAACGAGAAGTAAAAGTAAAAGGAGAGAATAAGACCCAAAAAAATCAAATAGTCAGAAGAAAATTGAAAATCAACGGGAGATTCTCTCTCTCAATCTTGAAGTACTCAGTACCAGTACTTGACTAATGAGTAATGACTACTGTTCTATGTGATTCTCTCTCTAATCTATTCCTTTTTTTTTTTTTTTTTAAAAATAAACAATCATAATACATGAATAAATATTAAAGATTGCAGCTTTGTACACTTTTGGACGTGTGATTTTTTTCTTTTTCTCTAGCTGAGGAAAAAAGTCTTCTCTTTCACACCCCCCAAAAAACTCTTTTTTTTTCTCCTCATCATAACCCCTATGAAAATTGAAGAATCTAGGGTTTGAGTTTGACAATACACAGTAATAAGTGTAAAGATCCAATCTTTATTGCCTTTTTTCTTATTAAATGCTATTGTTGCTACTTTTATTCTGAATTTCTCATCTGGGTATGTTTTATTTTCTGTTAATTTCATTCATCTAGTTCAATCTTGATTTCCTAGCTGGTATTGTGAGCATGGTTTCTTTTTGAGTTTAGTTTCTTGAAATTTCAATAAAAAGAACCAACTTTTATTTTTTTTCCTTGCAAATGGGTGTCTATTGCTTCTGTTTTCCTTCTTTCTCTTTTTCTCACAATTTTCTGGTTGATTGAAATTCTGTATCTTGATTTTTTTATATAATCGTGGTGTTCGGGCTAGCTTGCTCACGGGTATCTGTTACCTCCCATCGGTATATAGCACCAGTATAGGTTGAGGTTTTTTTCAGAGGGTTGTAGTTTTTCTTGTGTTTTTGGGCCAAGTACTTTGATATTAGGAATTAAAGTTCCTTTTTTTTTTTTTTAAATTTTTATGTATTTTGGGGTTGAGAGTGGTAAAATGGAGGAAATAGAAGAAGCTAACAAGGCTGCAATTGAGAATTGTCATAGAGTTATTAGTCTTTTATCTAAGCCCCAAGATCAAAATCAGTATGGAAATTTATTAGTTAGAGAAACTGGAGAAGCTGTACACAAATTCAAGAAAGTTATCACTCTTTTGAATTCAACTTTAGGTCATGCAAGAGTGAGGAAAGTGAACAAATTTAAGACCCCTTTACCTCATAACATTCTTGTGGAAAACCCAAGTTGCAAGATTGATGATCAGCACAAAGCTCTTCGGTTACTTCCTATAGACTCTCCTGAAAATCGAATCCTAGAGATGGGTTCTAATGTGAAATGCAATCTAACTTTGGGTAGCTCTTCACTGGAATTGAGCTCAAATATTAGACATCCCTTTAATTTTGGCCAACAAACGCCTTTGCCGAGCTATAAATTCCTTCAACAGCAGCAGCAACAACAACAACGGCGGTTTTTACTTCAGCAACAGCAGTTGAAACAGCCGGCGGAGATGATGTACAGGCGCAGCAATAGTGGTGTTAGTCTAAATTTTGATAGCTCAACGTGTACTCCGACCATGTCTTCGACTAGGTCTTTTATCTCCTCATTGAGTGTGGACGGTAGCGTTGCTAATTTGGATGGTAATAGCTTTCATTTAATTGGTGCTTCTCGCTCTGCGGATCACAGCTCTTTCCAACACAAGAGAAGGTGCTCTGCGACGGGAGACGAGGGAAGCGTGAAATGTGGAAGCAGTGGGAGGTGTCATTGTTCAAAGAAGAGGTTTGTATTTTATCCTGCTTTGCTTTTTATCCTGTAATCTTTTAAATGTTTAATAACTTTTGGAATTGTCTTTTTCTAGGAAACATAGGGTTAAGAGATCAATCAAAGTTCCTGCTATAAGTAACAAGCTAGCCGATATTCCTGCCGATGAATTTTCTTGGAGAAAGTATGGACAGAAGCCGATCAAAGGTTCTCCGCACCCTAGGTACTATTCAGGTTTTCCTGTTTAAATGCACAGCTATTCAGGTTTTCCTGTTTAGATGCACCTTAATTTTAACACGTGTCTGTGAATTTGCATCTTGATCATACAATTGGTGATTCAAGGAGAGTTTTTTCAGCTTAACTTTGTCTATGATGTACATTATACTTATGCGTCTGTTGCACGGCTCAACTCATTCTTAGAAATAAGCTAGAGGGAGCTCCAGTTTGTTATGACAAACAGTTCACTGATGTTGTCCAGTTTACTTCGTTTTCTGTTTTCACCAGCTCCTTGAGTGTACAGAGTTGGAGGCTGCATAACGATTTACTCAATTAACTTTCTTTTATTCTTTGTCAATTGATACAGAAAAAGTTGTGCTTGACTTTGACACTGTCCCATTTTCAATCAAATGTTACTAAATGGATTGCACAAATCAATTTGCTGTTATATGTAGTCTTTGATTTTCCTTTCAAGGATATGTGATGCACTGGTGCCTCTTTCAAGTTGTGCAATGCTTGGAGGCGCAACAACTGATGTTGTGTCAATTTTGAGCAAGTTAAATGCATTTTACATTAGACTAAACATGTTCCTTGGCTCGTGCAGGGGATACTATAAATGCAGCAGCATGAGAGGATGTCCTGCAAGGAAACATGTGGAGAGATGCTTGGAAGACCCTTCAATGCTTATCGTAACATATGAAGGTGAACATAAACATCCCACATTGCCATCGCAATCGGCTAATGCATGAAATCTATCGGAAACTCTTAGCAAAGATTATCACAATTATCGACAGCTTCTGCTTACTCTGTTATTGATTGGCTTCCCACAGTTACTGTATATATTTTGCCTGTTTAACTTTTGAAGTAAGAGTTGGGCCAAGGGAATGGTTCACTCGGAGGCCCTTTTGGCATTTGGAGGGTAAAACATGAAGCCAGGATTAAGAAGAGGTATGCTTCAAGATTCAATTTTCCTGATTGTAAGAATATTTCCTCATCAAGTACAACTCCTTTTCGAAAAATAGTCATAGTGCCCGCAAGATTGAAAAGTTACATTCTCTGGAGTCTAATACTATTCTAACTCGGTGTCATTGTATTTCACACTCTCTAGAGTACTGTAGGAGAGGCGTTTGTTGATACATTGTCTGGTTCCTCAATCAAATGATGTACATTGTCTAGCAGCCCTTGTTTATCTACTTTCAATCCTTAGAGTTTGTTTTGTGAATGCATATGAATGGTAGAGAACATAGGTCTTTTCTTCCTAAGCATATAGCCAAGGATCCTCTTAATTTCCATCCCAAAAACTAACTCATGAGGTGAAGAGTTGCAGATCGCTTGTTAACCTGCGTAGACCTCTTTCTCTTGTTCGCAATGGGAGGGTGTTTCTGCCCTCACCCACCCGAATAGGCAACACCCTCGTTGTTGGCTCAACCACGGCACTAGCTCGAAACGAGATGAGGCCGTCTCCAATACTACTCTGTCATGGTTCTGCCTAACTTCGACTTCAAAAACTAGCTCATGTGGTAATGAATGATCCATTCAAGCATCGCAGTGTCACCATATGAATGGTACAAATTTAGCGGGTTCTTTGCCTATAAAGGATGAAGGGGAGCCTTGGAGCAGGTAAAGTTGTCTTCGTGTGACCTATAGGTCACGGGTTTGAGCCATGGAATTAGCAATTGATACTTGCATTAGGGTAGGCTGCCTAAAGCACACCCCTTGGGGTGCGGCCCTTCCCCAGATCTTGTGTGAATGCATGATGCTTCTTGGTTACGCGTGGCCATGACACGACATCGCACCAAGTCGCACCACGTCGCACCATGTCTAGATTTAGCCAATGCTTAGCCACATGTCAAGCGCAATGATGTTGTTGGTTGGCGGTCGTGGGTGGCGGCGGTGGAAAGTTGCGGTGGTCAAGCGGTAGTGACCGGCATTGGGGGCATGCATGACTTGTCCGTGCTACGTCCCCGTTGTTCGCAAAGCGTGGCCCGACATCGGACGTGGCAGGGCGTGGCCATGGCACGAGGCTCGCCGCGTGCCGGCCAGGGACGAACTAGGAACGGTTCCTTCGGGGGCCTTCCCCGGGCGTCGAACAACCAACTCAGAATTGGTACGGACATGGGGAATCCGATTGTTTAATTTAAACAAAGCATTGGGAGCGCCGCAAGGTGCCATGCGCATGGGGCTAAGCTCAGTACATGTCGAATGCCGTGTGGTTGTTGTGAGTTGTGTCTGGCATCGCTCGTGGCAGCTGATGGCTTTTGGCAACAGAACGATGGAGTGTCGTGCAAGTGCAAGGTGCCGCGGTAGGGCGTGGCCATGGCCAACGTCGGACACGGGCATGGCACGACGCCGAATGTGGCAGTGCATGGCCATGGCACGCCGTTGGCTAATTCCGTCAACGAACGAGAGGTTGGATCCCTGCTTGAGCAGCGATGTCCTAGCCATCTCGGTCATGGTGAGGTGCCTGTTGCCAGGTTAAGGCGGGCATGCATGGGGACGCTGGCATGCAGTGTGGACATTGGGGGTATGCACGGCTTGTCCGTGTTACGTCCCCGATGTTCGCAAAGCGTGCCAGCGTCGTACGTGGTAGGGCGTGGCCATGGCACCAGGCAGGACGTGGCAGTGGCACGACATCGAGCGTGGCCATGGCCCGACGTCGGACACGGCCATGGCATGACGTGGTAGGGCGTGACCATGGCACGACGTGGCAGGGCGTGGCCATGGCACGACGTGGGAAGGCGTGGCCATGGCACGACGCAGGACATGGCCATGGCAACGCTCTGCCACGCCCGACGTCGTGCCATGGCCACGTCCTGCCTCGTGCCATGGCGTCCTGCTGCATCCCCCTTTTTCTTGCCTATAAGGGATAAACAGGAAGGCATAAAACTTCAGCTAATTTGTGCAAATCATTGATGATATGTTGTGGTTACAAGATTCTTATCTTCTTTTCAAGAGTAATTAGCAAGGGCAGTGGCAGTACGCTAAAGCAGGTCCCGTATGAAAGTCAACATATTCCGCACTTTAGAGTGTGATCTAAGTTGGTGAAAATTATGGTGAATTAGAGTTCAATTTACAGCGGAGACAAAACGCTAGGTGGTTTATTCCCATGTGTCTAATCCGTTGTGGGTAGACATTTGATATTTGTGCTGGTGAAAAATAGCAAAGTTTGTGGCCAAAGTTGTCCCTTATCTATGAGGGTAAGTCTATTTTTGTCCTTAAATATAACTCTAAGCATCTTTAATCCCTCAAGTTTGCTAAACTAGAGCACTTATAGTCTCACTAACAGAAAATTCTGTTAGTGAGACTATAAGTGCTCTAGTTTAGCAAACTTGAGGGATTAAAGATGCTCAGGGTTATATTTAAGGGACAAAAATAGACCTACCCTCGTAGATAAGAGACAATTTTGGCCAAAAACTCATAAATAGCAAGTGTTGTAAAAAATAAAAGCATATATTCCACATCAGGTAGCAGTGACAAGCAAGAAGCATTGTTGTAGTGGAATATGGCAAGCATAGCACTATAAGAAGAGTATAAATTAGTGCCCCAAGAATTCCTTCTTTCTGATAACATTTTGTCAGTAGTGCTGTGATTTGATTTGCTTGTCTTGTGAATAAGAAAGGCAACACCTAGAAAACGATATTTATTATCTTTTATGTCCAATTATAAGATAATCTTGAAAAGGTAGGTACGTACTTGATATGACTGAGACATTCATTGTTCTTGTTATGAAATCCTTGATTGGTTCTCTATAGGAACATTTGTGAAAGCAACTTTAAAATAATATCTAAAGCAATCGTTATTCACGATTGTGTGATCAAGTAGATAGCAAAATGGCTGCTAACTCAGGAAAGTGGGTGTTTTATTTAAGGGGAGGCCGTACAAACAGTGGCGAAGTCAAAATATAAAAGAATAAATTCACGAAAAAAATCTAAGAGGAGTCAATATATTGTATTATATACGTAAAAGTATTTTTTTACCTAGCTATATAGTGTATTTTTCGGGCAAAGATGACGCCCCTTAAATGCATATGGCTCCGCCACTATGTGCAAAGAAATAGGTAAAAGCAAAAATGGACACATAATTTATATTTGATGAGTTCCGCTTAAGGGTTTTGAACATTGAATTCATTGGACTTCTAAATTATGGGTTCAGATTTTGGTACTTGTTGAAAATTTTGAAGTTTCTTACGTATATATTCAAATTGTGTTAAAAAAAATTAGTGTTGGTTAAATCTGCAACCCAAAAAACTACATGGGCCACCGAGAAAAAGGGAAAACTTTTGGGATCTCTACACAAATGGCCGGTCGGATTCAGTATTTACTTTATCTAGTCAGTGTACATATATTATACAGTGATTAAACACAATTATACTCATGTTATACATAAATTATATATGTATTATATATTCGCTGATTATTTTTAGTTTAAACGGTTTGATGGACGGTTATTTAAGTTAATTCTTTATTTCTTTTGGAAGATTTGAAATCTGTACCTATATGATGGTGCAACCTCTGGAGTTGTAACATATTATGGTACTACTAGAGTCCTTGAGAAATAGGAGGTTGTTTTCTTATCTTCATATTTTTTTTAGTAGATAAATGACAAACAAGTATATGATCAGTTATGAATGCTAGATGATAGAATTACTCAATAGTTATGAAAGTGAGCCATATAAGTGAAAGTGGATATAGAGGTTTACCAAAGAGTTTTAACAGTTTTGAAAGAAATCACTGCTCGAAAATGGTAAACTTGCACTCTAATTCACGCATTATTACTTTGGCTCATGTTGTATAAATATTAGTATAACAAGTTAATAATTGGTGATTGTGCGAACAAATTCATGTAAGTGTGGAAATACTCAAATGGTATGAGGCATGTTGGAGAAAATCATGTAGACTTGATCTAAAGTAGACAACATTGCATCTTGTCTCGGGCTGAATTAGCTGAATAACTGGTATCAAAACTAGGGGTGTACAAAGAAAAAAAAATCCGATTATGATTTGGTGTTGGAAAAAAAATCCGATTATGGTTTGGTGTTGGAAAGATTTTAACTAAAAAAAATCAAACCGAAAAATCAACCCGACATTACATGTATAGAAGTTTTAAATATATTTATTATTAAAAATATATATTGTAGTGTAGTTTATAAATATTTTTTAAACTTTTTCATAATTATATCTTTTAACGTATTATTTCAAGTTTGGACTTATAATTTTTGGATGCTCCAATAAATTTTCTAGTTCATTAATGTTAGTAACTCAAATAAATCTCAAACCAAAATCAAATTGATATAAATGCTAACAAAAGACAATCAATTTAGTTGTACTAGGAATGACGATAGTGTTTGTCATTTATTTTTTAATTTTTTCGCAGTTTAGATAAAATGCAAAACTCTTTTTTATGTTTATTTTCATTATGGCTTATTAATAATATTTGTTTATGCGCTTTTATTATCTTTATTGTTGAAAATTGTAAAATAATGTCATGACTCATCTCATATTTTATGTTATTTTCTTGAAAAATATCTTATATATTTATGTTTCACTAGGATTAAAGAAATATTTAAAGCACAAATTCTATGAAGATGATGGGGAAAAAATCCGAAAAAAATCGAAAATTCAAAAAATTCGAGGAAAGTCGAGATAAAAAAATCCGACTTGTATTGGTTTGGTCTTTAGATTTAATAATCCTACATAATTGGCTTGGTTTGGTAATTAAAAAACCCGAACCAACCCGACCTATGTACACCCTTAATCAGAACCACTGGTTCGGCCGATGAGTAGCAATGATTGTTGTCATAGAATTGCTTACAAGTGGTATCGATATTTAAAGAAGTATGTATACTATCGAAATTGAGCTCGTGGTGCATCCTAGCCTCCGACATGGTAGGCCAGGCTCGAGACATGGCAATAAAGGATTGAAGATCGATCCCAAGTCCCACCGGGCTAGAACCCAGGGGCAGAACGCCTGCCTTCGAGAATACCGAAGCCCTGATCCCGGAGTCGGTCCTAGCTTCGAACGACCTCGAAGAAACATTATTAGCATAGCCAACATAAGACCAAAATATTCGTGACTAGTCGGATATTATGGTGGGAATCTCGGCACGTATCAACAAGGAACCGACAATCAGTAAATCAAGAGATTTTTTACCTTTTATAGAATTGTACCTAAAGTAGGACTCCTCTACTATATAAAGAGGGTCTAATAATTCATAAAAAAATATTGTAACTCGCATTCACAAGCAATACATTATTATTTTCTCTTTAAGCTCTTATTCATCTGTATCTTGAGATCGATCTAGATACGTCCGGCTCGAGGGTGACTGATCCTCCAAGACTAAAATTGTCCAATTCGTGTGGTTTGAATTTACTTTGTCATTATTTATTCAATTGCAACTTAATTTATCATTTTGTGTCAAGTTAATCTGCATATCCTTAAAATCACTTACAAATTTAATTGTTATCTGATTTTGAGGGTAAACAGTTTGGCGCCCACCGTGGGGCTAAGGATAATAGCGGCAATTTGAACATATTACCATAACATACCCTATTTTACACATGTTCTTGAAGTTTTTTTTTTCCAGGTTAAAATCGAAATGTCAAACCCACAGTCTGCTCCTCTAAACATGGACACGGAGTCTAGTCACCATGGCGAGAACAATAATGCAACATCGTGTAATGAGGTTCCCCTGATCGATCTCGGCGGAATCTCGATGGAGGACCCCATTGACGCCAGTTTGCATGTGGCCATCGACACAAATCAGCCTACCGACCCCGAAAACAGCGTACATAGGGAAGTCCATTCAATTGCCCAGAATACACACGACGGCTAAAACGTTGGGATCAATTAGCGAGTGATCTTCGAAATATTACAGGCTCAACAGGCAGCGACAGCTCAGTTGCAGAACCAAAGTCGAGCACCGAGTAGGGTTAAGCCCGAGCCGCCCCAGAAGTCACCCGCAAAAATGAACCAATCACGGAAAGGATAAATGAAAATGAATCGGGGACTAAACCCGAGATCATAAAAATGCTTGAAGAGTTGACAAAATAGATAGAATCGGGGGAGAAGAAAATCGAAGCCAATGACAAAAAGGTGGAAACCTACAATTCCAGGGTCGACCAAATCTCAGGAGAACCTCCTATATTGAAGGGCCTGGATTTCAAGAAGTTTGTTCAGAAACCTTTTCCTCCGAGCAGCTCCGAAGCCGATCCCGAAAAAGTTCTACATGCCCGAAATTCCTATTACAATGGAACAACTGGTCCGAATGAGCATATGACCTCCTAACATGCGCCATCAAAGGAAACGACTTGGAGGATGACGAGATCGAGTCAGTTCTGCTTAAAATTTCGGGGAATCTTAATCCAAGGGTGCTATGATATGGTATCACAACCTACCTTTCAATTCTATTGGCTCGTTTGCTATGCTCGCAGATTCATTCGTAAAAGTGTATGCCGGGGCTATCAAGGTCGAGACCAGGAAGTCGGACCTTTTCAAAGTAAAGCAGAGGGATAACGAAATGCTCAGGGAATTCGTGTCCCGGTTTCAAATGGAACAGATGGATTTGCCTCCGGTCGCAGACGATTGGGCCGTTCAGGCCTTCACCCAGGGACTCAATGCTCAAAGCTCGTTGACATCACATCAGTTGAAGCAAATCTTGTGGAAATATCTGGCTGTCACTTGGGCTGACGTGCATAATCAGTATCAATCGAAAATCAGGGTTGAAGATGATCAACTCGGGGCCCCATCCGGGTTTGTTTATCCCTTCAGAACAGTGGACAGAGTCAGAAGAGGCATTGATCATGAACCATGGTCGAACAGGGATCGGTACTAGCCATACAATGGATACCGAAGAGGCAGTGGATCTGGGCGAAACCCCATTAAAAATGAAAGAAGAAGTGACCGTGGTTAAGATAGCTGGGGACTCATGAGCAAAAACGGCTTCGACAGGCCCATCGGGCCAAAGGAAGCGCCAAGATTATCGGAGTGCAACTTTAACATCGACGCTGCCGCCATCGTATCTGCTATCAGACATATCAGAGACACCAAATGGCCCCGACGTTTACAGTCCGACCCAGCCCAACTGGATCCTAACCTGATGTGCAAATATCATGGCACTCACGGTCACATGATAGAAGATTGCCGACAATTGAGAGAGGAAGTAGCCCGACTGTTCAATAACGAGCATCTCCGAGATTCTTGAGAGATCGAGCCAAGAACCACATTAGGAACAGGGATTCTGGTAAACAGACCGAACAGGAAGAACCTCAGCATGTCATCAACATGATCATCGGTGGGGTCAATGTTCCGTAGGGGCCGATGCTGAAGCGCCAAAAAGTATCTACCACAAGGGAAAAATGAACTCGGGATTATGTGCCGGAGGGAAACTTGTCCTTCAATGACGAAGATGCTGAAGGGGTCATGTTGCCCTACAATGATGCACTGGTAATATTAGTACTTATAAATAAATGTCGAGTTAAGCGTGTATTAATTGATCCAGGTAGCTCAGCCAATATCATTAGATCGAGGGTCATGGAATAGCTCAGCCTGCAAGCTCAGATTGTGCCCGCGATCTGAGTCTTAAACGGGTTCAACATGGCGTGTGAACCATTAAAGGAGAGATAACATTGCCGGTGAACAACACCGAGACCGTTCAGGAAGCCAAGTTCTATGTGATCGAAGGGGACATGAGGTACAATGCTTTATTCGTGAGACCTTGGATTCACAACACGAGGGCGGTCCCCTCGACACCACACCGGGTGTTGAAGTTACCGACGCCGAAAGGAATATAAACAGTTTATGGAGAACAACCGGCCACAAAAGAGATGTTAACAGTCGACGAGGTGGTCCCTATATCCACATTTCTGACACAGAAGGAGCTGGGTCCGGTTATCAAGGGAGAAACCAAATAACAATTACCGACGCCATCTCCGTCCCAATCGGAGAAGTAGGAGATGGGTGAGGATGACGACTGCGTGGTTCCGAGGTCTTTCGTAGCCCCGATGATTCTGATGCTACCAAATCAATGGTCGAGGAACTGGAACAAGTCGTATTGATCGAACGCTTGCCCGATCGAAAGGTATACCTGGGCACGGGGTTAAATCCCGAGCTTAGGAAAAAACTCATTCAATTTCTTAAAGCTAACGAAGATTGTTTTGCTTGGTCCCACCTTGATATGACAGGGATTCCGCCTGAAATAACCACTCACAAGCTGAGCTTGGACTTGGAGTTCCACCCTATCAAGCAGAAGAGGAGGCCCCAGTCCGAGATCAAACATGCTTTCATTAAGGACGAGGTGTCTAAACTCCTTAAAATAGGGTCCATCCGGGAGGTAAAATACCCAGACTGGTTAGCAAATGTAGTAGTAGTCCCCAAAAAGGGGAACAAATTAAGAATATGTGTGGATTATAAAGATCTGAATAAGGCGTGTCACAAGGACTTGTTCCCTTTGCCTAACATTGATTGCATGATCGATGCAACTGCCGGCCACGAGATTCTCAGTTTTCTCGATGCTTCTTCCGGGTAGAACCAGATTCGGATAGACCGGGGAACGGTTATATTGGTTAAGCCCGGATAACTTGGTGTTAAGAGCCCACTGGGCAACACCCTAACTAGAAAGGCTACGACCGCACTAAAACGATTCGGAGATGTCTGAAACCTATAACGAAAAATAAATCCTTGAAAAATTTCTAAACCGATTCAAAAGGCTACCCTTGACAAACTATAATCTAAAAAATTCTAAGTACTTTGGGTAAAGCTTATGGTCATATCGAGCCCCCACGATGTCTTAAACAAAATAATATCGAAGGTAAGGCTTGTTCGAACCTCCGAACATGACCTAATTATTACATGCTAAGGCATTTAGATCTTTGTAAATATAAAAAATAAGGCAAAGGGAAACAAAATTAAAAACTGTCGAAGGGAAAAAAGAAGCCTTATATTGTATATAAAAAAGTCTTTACAAAGGCTAAACGGCCTTGGCAAAAAGTAAAAAAGTACAAAAAATACAAAAACAAAGGAAAATATACAAGGCACTTAAACGGCCTGGTCTTCACCGGAGCCCGCCTCGTCGCCAGGGTCTTCGAAGTCCCTTCCACCCTCGGATCCGCTCGAACCCTCGGAGTCTTCTTCATCCTCAGGATACGCTAACTTCTTGGCCTCGACTTCAAGCCCCTTAGCACTTTCAATATCAGCTGATAAGTCGAAACCCCGAGCATGAATTTTCTCGAGGGCCTCCCTTCGGGATTGCTGCTTCACATGCTCGATGATATCTTTCATTCAATCCTGGGCCGCCTCGGCATCGACCTTATATTGAGCCACCATTTCATCTGCATCAACTTTGACCATCGCAACCACCGACTTGGCCGTTTCGAGCTCCTTGGCAAGAGTTTCTCGATCAGAGACGGCCGAGATTAGCTGAGACTAGAGCTCCTCAATTTTGGGCCCGCACCTCGGCCTTTTCCTTTGCTGCCCGAAGCTGGACCTTTGCCAAAGTTAGTTGCACCTGAGCAATCTCCTTTTCAGAGGCTAGACGGTCCATCATGCCCCTCCATTCTTCGGCCTCGACCTTGAACGCATCCATCTCAGCTCGGAGTTGGTCGATCCGATTGATCTTCTGTTAGACCTGCGGATTCCGATCATTAGTCACCGTGTCTATCTCATTGTCACTAACTTCAAATATTTTTACCTGTTCAACCACGTCAACGTGCTCCTTCCGAGCCACTTCGAGCTTAGCTCGGAGGCTCTTAGCCTCCCCTTCACGCTGCTCGCTAAGGAGATTGTAAGTATCTCTCTTCTCAATGAGCCCTCGGACTTCGGCTTCAAGATGGTTTATCTTATCCCAATATCGAAGAAAAGTTTCATGGTGAAGCACCGAGGCCTACACACATAAATAAAAATGTTAGGGTTATCTATGAATTAGTCTAAGTACAAATTAAAATCATCAAATGATATCTAAAGTTACCCGGTTTAGCACCTGTTGTGCTTCGTTAAATAGAAAGGACGCGTCTACCTCGTTCATCTTGGCTTGGTCTTCCTCGGTCACTAGACACCGAAAGTAATTGGACACACCCCTACGGGAGCGGAGAGGACCCGAGCATCCTCCGAAATGGAGATGATGATGGATCGCTTCAGGTCAGGATCCACACTCGAAGATGGGAACCGGTTAATCAGTTTTGGGCTTGAGGAAGGACCGCTTGATCCCGATGATGGAATCTTCTTCGGCACCTCTAAGTCACCCAATCCGGTGACGTCCTCCGTGGTGATAGAATCCACACCATCAAAAAAGCCGCAGAAGGGGTCGTCCGCCCCCTGGGCCCCTTCGTTGGATGTTCTTTCACCGTTTGAGCCTCGTTATACATGGACTCAGTGAATGAGGGCGATTCGTTGATGTCTATCACACCGAGTACTTCCTTCGGGGCATTGCCCACTTCCCAGGAAGCCTCGACCCTGGCCTCCCTGTTGGCCTCCCTAACTTGAGGCAGATCGGCCTCGCCTCTCTTTAGTTCGGAGGCCCCTTGCCCTTCGAGCTATGGCAGCAAGCGGGCCACTAGATAGAAGGCTTCTCCTTCTTCTTCGGATTCGTCCCTCAGTCGATAGAGCGAATCTGAAGATGGTGCTCCAGCACTGGTAATTTCTTTAGACCTGCGCACCAGCCTTCTTCTTGTTTTCTTTTTCTCCGAGCTCGGAGAACTCAGAGCCCTTTTCCTTTTCTTCTCTTCAGCCTGTCTCGGAGTAGGGGACTCGACAGGGAAGTTCTCGCCACCGGATGGAGGCTTCAGTTCAACGTCCTTTATAAACCTACAAAAAGAAGTAAAGGGAGTGAAAACATAATGACACAAGAGGAATCCGAATATTACTTACTCAGCAAAGGAGTCTCCTTGAGGGAACTAGCCTCCCAACGACCCTTTGAAAGCTTACGCCATGAGGAGTAGGGCATTTGTGATACGATACCCTCGACCCACTCCTTGAGTCGAGGGATAATATTTGGGACCCTAGCGATAGCTGCACCACTACAAAGCACCGATAAGAAGGAAGGAAAAGTGTATAAAATTGACTTTCGAAAGACAAATTATACTTACGTGTATTCCACTTCTCGGGGAACGGTATACGCTCAGCTGGGATCAAGTCCTAAATCCTCACTCGGACAAAATCGCCTTGCCAGCCCCGATCCCGGTCTTTATCAATACTTGAGAACGAAGCTTTACTGGCCCAACGCACAAGCTTTATCAGTCCCCCCCCCCCTCAGAAGATTTTGGGACTGTATAAGCGCATAAGGTGGTCGATGGTGAACGAGCATTCATCGATCTTGCTAATGAAGAGCCGGAGAAGGATCACGATCCTCCAGAGTGAAGGATGAGGACTGAGGCATACCTTGTATCTCTTGCAGAAATCGATGATAACCGGGTCCACTGGGCCTAGGATAAGTGTAAACCCTTAAGTATCCCTCGACATGGGTAATGATGGCTTCATAGGGTTCGGGAACCACTATGTGCTTATTAACCCAATTGCAGTCCTTTTGGACCGTAGGGAGGACATCTTCAGTGGTCGAGCAGATGTACCTCGAGACCTCCTCGCACCGACCTTGTACGGAGGAAGGCTTTTCAACTTTAAGATCAACATTGACCGGGTACCACTTGGGGATGAACATTTTCAAAGGGGGTTCCGGTACTGGTTCCTTGACGGCAGTACGCAAAACAATCTCTTCGGCCTCAGTAGCCGGCCGCGAAGTAGAAGGAGTATCTTTTTGGGGAACGATTTTTGAAGTCTTGCCCATTTCTATTAAAAAAGGAGGAAAATGAAGGAAGAGAGGAAGTTAAACGAGTGCACTTGTTGGCTTGAGATGAAGACGAACAAGAGTTCTTACAAAGGATCTCAAATAACCGCAGTATAAGTGCTAGAAAGTATTGAAATTTCAAAGGTACAAGGGTAGAAGGTTTTGATGTAAAGTTAAAATGAACAAAGGAAGAGGTATTATAGTATTTCAGCGGCGGTTCGCATCCAGGAATGGCCGACCAGCGGCTAACATGCATTTAATGTCATTAAGACTTGACTGATGAGACGTTTCGGTTATTTTTTCATATATGACACGGTGTATCGAAGTAAGAATCGAAAGCTCATGTCGTTTCTCGTCGTCTACTCTCCGAAAAACGAGGGGGCTATCTGTATATGCTCGAAATCGAGCTCGTGGTGCATCCTAGCCTCCAACATGGTAAGTCAGGCTCGAGACATGGAAATAAAGGATTGAAGATCGACTCCAAGTCCCACCGGGTCAAAACACGGGGGCGAAACGCCTGCCTTCGAAAATATCAAAACAGTGATCCCAGAGTTGGTCCTAGCCTCGAACAACCTCGAAGGAACATTGTTAGCATAGCCAACAGAAGACCGAAATATCCATGACTGACTGGATATTACGGCGGGAATCTCGGCACGTATCAATAAGGAACCGGCAATTAGTAAATCAAGAGATATTTTACTTTTTATAGAATTATACCTTATGTAGGGCTCCTCAACTATATAAAAAAGGTCTGATAATTCATAAAAGATATTGTAACATGCACTCAAAAGCAATGCATTATTATTTTTTCTTTAAGCTCTTATTCGTCTGTATCTTGAGACCGATCGAGGTACGTCCGGCTAGAGGATGACCGATCCTCCAAGGCTGAAATTGTCCAATTCGTGTGGTTTAGATTTACTTTGTCATTATTTATTCAACTTAATTTATCACTTTGTGTCAAGTTAATCCGCATATCCTTAAAACTACTTACAGATTTAATTGTTATCCAATTTTAAGGGTAAACAAAATATACAAATGAAAAATAATCGCAAGATCATCTTATTAATAAATTATCATTCATGCGTAGTTAAAAAAATTATACGATGCCATCAGTTTAAAATAAAAGGTAGAAGCTTGTTAAGTATAATATAGTAGTTTTTGAAAGGGGACGAACGGGTCAAAATTAAGTCTTTACAATTTTTATTCATCAACCACATGTCCTTTGAAGAAATTAAACTTAAACTTACCTGCTAAGATCGAGGACTTACATAAAAATGAATAAGTATGTAATACTTAAATATAGTAATCAATATATAAGATTGTATATTCTGTTTATATAATGGCATATTTGCGTGCTATATAAAAAGAAGGTTTTCATTATATTTTTTGGTTCGTTTGCTTTGGCGAAGAGCATTTGTATCTGATTCCTTAATCTACTTTTTGAGAGATGCATTTTCAACTAATCTGAGTTTGGGTTGCATAAATCTTTTATGAATTGTCGTTCCTTTCCCTCGGCTTCAAATGCCTGAAAAAAGTTAACGATTCAAATACAAATACTGAACGTCGAAAAATAATAATAATAATAATAATAATAATAATAATAATAATAATAATAATAATAATAATAATAATAACGACGACGATAATGATGATGATGATGATGAAGAAGAAAGAAGAAACACAAATAGGTTTATCTTGTCATTTCTTCCTTCGATAAAAACCACATGCATATACACCTGCAAAAGCAAGAATTTGATTTGACCAGTTCTAGTTAACTGGTCATTACCCCTTTCTTAGGTTACTTCCGGAGTTAAAGTGTATTTTTTTTGGATCATAAAAATAAGTGAAAAACTAACTGATGACTAATTTATATACAACACATGAATTGATTGCGCGATACCTTAACATCATGTTTGTCCGTTAAGGTATAATGCATGCAACCCATGCGCTATATCTGTATTTTAAAATGACGGTCAAAATATAAATATAGCGCATATACGGAATGTGCTATACTTGAAGTTGAAAAGACAGGTAGGTATAGCGCATCCCATATATGCGCTATACCTATATAAATATCCGCTCAGCCTTCTTCCTCGCGACAAAACCAAAAAAAATGGTCCCCTTTAAAGCTTAAAACCTATATCGGAGCCCAACCGTCCAAAAATTGTGTCCCCTCCGTATTTTAGCGAGCTAACACCCGATTCAAGGCGTTGTCATGTAGTGGATCTCGTCTATTTTTCGTTTCGGCTCCCAAATCATCAAATTTTCACAATTCAAATAACTGTAAATCGAGGTATTCCGACTCACTTTTTGTTAAACTCATGTATAAGTGCTAATTAGTTATTTTTACTCTGTTGTATGCTTTTTGTGATCGTTTTGTGATATAATTATTTTTTTTAAATTTTTTTATCTGGATTAATTTATTTATGTGCTAAAAAAATTATTAAAATATATATTATTATTTTATTGAATAATTAGTGTTATATGTGATTTTAGTGTTGTACGTATATTAATATGTGACTTTATTGTTGTTTAGTATCTTTTAGTGTTATGTTGTGTCTTTTAATTGTTATGTACTGCCCTTTAGCGTAGTAGAATTGATAATAAATTTTAGCTTATGGTAGCTGACTTTGTTTATGGCCATTTAGAGTAGTGTGACTTTAGTGCTCTTTAGGATTATGTAGTCTAGAATAGAAACTAAGTGCTCTCATTAACAAACTCGGTTAGAGTACTCAATTATAGATTTAATGTATTAGTAGATAATTATCAAATATTAGATATGAATCATAAAATAATCACTTGACATTACAAAAGAGATGCTACCAGAAATTTTAGGCAAAATATGATAGTTAACCAAAAAATCGTTATGAATGAAATAAATTCAATATTATTTACTAGTATTAAGTTTGTAGTATTTTTTATATGAATAATTATTGAATATATCTTGATTACTTATGAAAATTTAATATTTAATTATGTTATAACTCAAAACAATCTGAAACAGATGATAGTTCAAACAATACCCTGTAGAATTTTAGTCAAAAATATAAGAAACTAGCATATGAAATATTAATATAGAAAATTTATCAACCTAAGTATTTCTTATGTGAAAAATTACTAAAATATATTATTAGTTATGAAAATTAAATATTTAATTGTCTGTTAACCTCAAAAATATCTGAAAAAAATGATAGTTCAAACAAAACCCTCCTAAATTTTAGTCAAAAAAGTAAGAAACTAACATATAGAACAATAATATAGAAATTTATCAACCTAAGTATTTTTATATGAATAGTTATTAAATATATTATGATTAGTTATGAAAATTAATTACTTAATTCTCTTATAACCCAAAGATAGTTGAAAAAAATGATAGTTCAAACAAAACCTTGCCAAATTTTAGTAAAAATTATAAGAAACTAACATATAAAATAACAATATCGAAAATGTATCAACCTAAGAAATAATATAAAAAATTTATTGATTAAACCCTAGATGTATAGACGATCTGTAGGAGTTCATTAGGGACCACCCACTACAACCTTGTACAGTTAGACGCCTTTAGCGGACGGGTTTTTACAGGATTATCGAGATCGGCCGGTTGCAGTTCGATTGGGTCCTGATCACGACTATGATAGAGAGGTGGCAACCAGAGACACTTTTCATCTACCCATCGGCGAGGCTACCATCACGCTAAAGGACATGTAGGTTCTTTTCGGGTTGCCCATTGATGGTATACTTATAGCTTACCTGCATGCACTTAGGGACTATACGGGAGATGACTACCTTCATATGTTGCAGAGGCTCACCGGTTTCCAGCCTGCGGAGCCGACTGCGTTGAGTGGTGCCAGTCGATTGTAGCTGACGCCGGTTAGGTAATATCTGGTAGTGCTGCATGCGGAGATTACTGATGACTCGCCGCCAGAGGATATCGACCGGCAGACGAGGCTGTTGCTGCTGATGATGTTTGGCGGTATTTTGTTTCCGAACACTTCGGGAAACCTAGTCAGCTTGCGATTTCTACATCATCTAGAGCGGCTAGATGATTTACTTGGTTACAACTGGGGTGGAGCTGTTCTAGCTTACCTTTATAGGCAGCTGTGCCGGTCGCCCATGGGCACTGTGAGAGACGTTGCCGGTTTTATACTGCTGCTGCAAGTGAAAACATAGTCAATTCTTTTCATGATTATAATATAGATACTAAAAAATGACTTACATTTTACGTCCACAATCTATTATTAGGTTTGGGCATGAGAGCGGTTCTTGCAGTTCCAGCCACCTTTGTCACTGATAGCTCCGGATGCACCACCTCCACCATTTCTCCCACTAGCTAGGAAGTGGTAGATAGGAGAGGCCATGCCTGCGAGGTCGAGGCTCGACATCATCTCCCTTATTACAGGGATTTGTTGGATTTACTTGAAGGCACTCAGGTACATATATACTTAAGTTTACTTGGCCTGGCTTGATATGTCTTGTGTTTACTTATGATTCTTGTGTTTACTGAATAGTTTATATGGAGACCATACAACGACGCACTCAAAGCTGGATTACTTGATTATTTCTCCTGCGGCCGAGCTATGCGGATGTCTTCGGTCCCTTTTATATGTCTCGATATAGTCGAGCATCATGCCACTGAGCGAGTCCTTCGACAGTTTGGTCGATGCCAACTTGTACCTATTCTGCCCACTTGGCAGTCCACACATTACCAGCGGGATGATCGCCACAAGTTCGACTAGACATACTTGGCCTCGCTAGAAGCCTAGATAGATGATTGGGATTAGAGGTATGGCCTGATTTCGCCATACCCTCCACCTAACCATTTGGACAGAGAGCATGAGTACATGGGTTGGTATCGCAGTATTACCCGACTTCTCATCGGGAATCCTGTTCATCACGCTGGTGGTTGGTACGTTCCATACGCTGGGTGGCATGAGGCATTGGTATGTTATTTGTTATACTTATAATGTTACATTACTTTAACATCCTTTCTTAATTAATATTTTATATGCTATGCAGGCTATTGGCTTACACCAGTTCTACCAGTTGGGACTGGAGATGCTACATCATACAGGCGAGGGAGCGACAGTTGTGCATGGGCTTGGCCATTGGGTTACTTATCTTGCTGCTGCAACATTGAGACTAGCTCGAGAGGATGCACGCTTAGGATACGAGTCTGCTTATGTGCCGCTCGAGGAGTACCATCATGGGTCACAAGTGCCCCCTGAACGTGGTAGACATGGCAAGCGTGGCTAGAGAGGAAGGGGTGGCCCACGTGGTCATGGTGGTCAGCGAGAACGGGGTCCCCAGCAAGGGTGCGTCGAGGCACCCGTGGAGGATATTAGAGATGATCGGCTTGGTGACTACCCTGAGCCGCACGATGCTCTTCGTTATATGCTGTCATTTAGCTTTCAGCTGTCACTAGGGACTTCACAGTTGACCCCATCAACTCTAGTGTTGATCGCAGACACGTTCCATTATGCAGCATGCATGTGATCAATATTTTCTTGATCGTCTAGAGTCATCGAGGGTTGCTGGTGATCGACCGATATGAGAGGTACATAGTGGGTGATGACTGAGTTATGGCTCATCTCTGAGGGCTGCTGAGGATCTTTCAGGCATGGATATGGATACATCATATCGGGGCGAGACGTCACATCCTTCGTCTACTCTAGTGCATCTCGATGTTCCCACAGAGCATTGTGTGGCTACTTAGGCACAGGTTTGTTTGTATTACTATTATTTCAATTTTTTTACCTTATAGATTAGTCAGTTATATCTAAAGTGTTAATATATTTTTAAAGATTTTGTCATCACTTGTCACAGAGGCCACAGTGTGCAATACTCGCTTGCCAGAGACGGATGATCTTATTCAGGAGCCCGTTAAGACCATGGTATGAACATTAAATTTTTTTGCTAGCACATACATTATTATTCTATATTTCATACACTAAAATATCTTATTATTTTATAGATTACTGATGGCCCAACGACCGCTTCTACCGAGCCTGCCAGCTTTACTGACGATCATGCTGCAGCGATCCTCCGATAAAGAGGCGACAAGATGAGGATGATCCTGATAGCATAGTCGGGCGGGATGGGATGCGCCTCAGGCCAGCCAATGTTTTAAAGCATACATGTTGTGGGACTCAGTGATATGTATTCTTAGTTGTATATATATGACATTAAATATATAATAGTAAAATTATTAATTTTTACATAATTTGCGCATGTGTTTTTGTTTTTCGGGTTATTTATTAGTTTAACACTAGAGCACAAAAAAAAAGATAGCTTAACATAAATTTAAATTTGTTAAAAATTAAAGATAATACATGATACGTACAATATTAAAATAAAAAAACTACACTTAACGCATCCATGTGTTTGTTTATTCACTATCGCCAATTATTCTATACTTCGACCATTGAATTTTTTCTTCCAACCGATTATTTTCTACTTCCGCCTCTTTCAGTTTCTCCTTCACTGCCGCAAGTTGTTCTTGCAGTTTCAAGATTTGGAGTTCATACTCACCGGTCAGATTCCAAACTAATGGCAAACATGATTTGTAGTATTCTTGCTTGATGGATTCATCACCATTCTTCAAAACCACATTGATTTTCGTCCTACAAATGGGGATGATAACAAAAGACTATTAATTAACATATTATAAAAAATATATTAAACAACATAACTTTCAATAATAATAACTTACAACTTGTTTACACATCCAACATATGCGTCATAGATAGCAATTTGAACAACATGGCTTCAAAATCGCGCTTTTGCTACAGTAACACCTTGGTACGTCATTGCATCCAAACATGTCGTAATGCACGAAAATGAAAAATTAAAGAAAGTTGTTTTCTTCGTTTGGTTACGACGCAAATAATAATACAAAATGCACGGGGTTTCTTTAGGTAGCTAAGAGTGACTTTAGGTTACATAACACATATTGGTGATGCGCTACGTATCACGTGCTAATGATTCTTTATGGTACAAGTCAGTGTACTTTTTTAGGTTGACATGACAATCCACGTAATGCAAATTGGTGATGCGCTATGTTTTGCATGCTAATGATTCTTTAGGGTACAAGTGGGTGCAGCTTTTCAGGTCGACAATGTTTTCAGGTCCACATGACAATACACATAACGCATATTGGTGATGCGCTACGTTTCGCGTGCTAGTGATTCTTTTGGGTACAAGTAGGTGCAACTTTTCAGGTCGATAACTTTTTCAGGTCGACATGACAATACACATAACGCATATTGGTGATGCGCTATGTTTAACTACAAGTTCGTGCAGTTTAGTTCTTCTTATGTTGAACCAACATTCCAGTATTCAAAAACTAGTTCAAGAACCATTAGAACATCGATTTCAGAAATGCCACTAACATTTAATAAGTGATTTATGAAGAGCTAAAAAAGTGATGGTAGTTCAATAGATCCACATGGAACACGTCATAACACAATCGATCCCTACCTTAAAATATATATGCTAGGTTGCTATATTGATTTAGTTGATCATAAGTGGTATGGTGTTCTAGTTCCCTTGAAAAATAAACCGATCAATATACACACCGATCTCAAAGTTGCAGAGCACATTATTGAGGGCGAAGCACATTCTACAAAGCCTGAAGGTATGTGAATTTAGGGCGAAAACTACAATGGGTTCCCCTTTACTCAAAAAGGTGTGATTATGAAGTACTATGCCACTGGAATGGGCTAGTTGTACACAAGCACAGTCTTCAACCTTCCAAACAAACACACAAAAAGATGAACCAGAAGTGATTCGGCATTGGATGAAGGAGATTTTAAAGATGAAAAAGGCACTAGCTGTTCATGGTGCACCAGGTGATCTTAACTACCTGCAAGGAATAGAGGATAAGTATTGGAATTTATTAGAAAATAGAAAATTGCATAGGGACATTGATTATCATGTTTTTCCAATAGTTGTCGAATTGGAGGGACTACCTAAGTTTCTACCACAAATGTTGGACGTAAGAGTCCCATATTATTGTAGAAATCAAGCATGTGGTCTTATTGATGATAGCGATGAAATACAAGAAATGTGTTTCAAATGGAGCCTAGATTACGATGCCCTCGGTCCGTACGAATATGTACAAGGTGTTGACGAAGAAGATGAAGACAGTGACAATAAAATAGTGCCTGACAGTTATGATAATGATGAATGAAAATTGTTATATATTTCTTGGGGAATATTTTAAATTGTTGAATTGAATCTTCAATACTAAATGTCAATTAGATTTAACCCTATTGGAAAAAATAATTTTATTTTAAAAATATTGCAAACAACAGCATTACAGATATTTAGTACAATAAAAATACTGTAACAAAACACTAAGTTTATGCTTGAAAACTGGGAACATTGGTTGAATTGCCACCGGGAGATGAATTACCACTGCTTCTCAAACCAACTGAAGGACATTTATGATGATTGTGTCTAGTTTGGGAACATATGTCATATTTACGCGCATAAACGGTATCACCAACATCCATTTGGTTCCGTATTTGCGTTCTTTTTTGCACTTGCCGTTGACGCATATAATCCTTGTTACACACCATTTTAAATGGTTCCGGCGGCCAATAATGCTCAGCACCCAACGGTTGGAGGTGGCCACTATAAGTATTTACGTGTGCAGGAACACTATATTTTTTATCAACGTACCTCGTCGTTGCAAAACCTGTATGTTGAAAGCACTTCATGACATATGAGCATGGAAAGTGATAGATCGACCATTTCCCACACGAACATAATCTTCTAGATTCATTAATGGTGTGGGTATTATTACCGCGGTTTTGATGCTGACCAGTGCCAACTTCAAAAATATTTCGCTCGCTACAATACTGCAAAAATGTATCCCACTGTGCTCGCTTCCTACATTTCTCAAATCGTTTTATCGGCTGTGGCATAAATTGAATACCCTTTTCCATCAATAACAATGCACTTCTGGATCTTTCAACAAACCTCTTCGCCGTCTACTTGAATGACACATCCGCACCATGGCAGTGACAGGCAATCCATCGGCAGACTTCAACAACCCATTAAAAGACTCTGACATGTTTGTAGTCAAAATTCCCCATCTTATACCACCATCCTTATGCAAAGTCCACTTGTTAAGCTCATGTCGTATCAACCAACGATAGGCTTCTGGGTCTTCCAACCTAATAAAGTCCATTCGCCTCCTGAATTTACACTCTTGATGATCTGTTGTAGCCATCTACATTAAATCATGTAAGCTCTTGTTTGGATGAGCCCTCTGGAAATTAGCCTTAAAGTGCCTAACAGAGTAACGGTGATAGGAATACGGTTTCTGTCATGCTCGCAAATTCGGTACAGAACTTAAAATACCACCATGCCAATAAGATATTAGACAAATACCTGAACGCTGTCTGACAACGTGCTCCTTCTAGTGGTTCAAAAATAATTTCCATGTCTCTTGGCTTTCATTGTCAAAAATAGCAAATGCGAGGGGAAATATGTTTCCATTAGCATCTACTGTAACGACGATCAACAATGTAATATCGTACTTTCCATAGACATGAGTGCTGTCTATGGATATTACCAGCCGACAATGCACAAAACCATCAATGGCTGGTTTAAATGCCCAAAACACATATCTAAATATGAATTCTTATATTCCCGGACTCTGCTCAAGATGCCATTCAACAACAGTCCTGGGGTTAAAGTGTTTCAATGTAGCCAGGTACCTAGGTAGAGCGGCAAAGGACTTATCCCAGTTACTATAAACAATCTCAAACGCATGTTTACGCCTCAGAAATGCCTACATTTTGGTAATGGTACATCCATATACCTAGTGGACAGATGTTTATACACTCTTTAATCTTTCACCTTATGGATGATTCAATGTATGGAATCAAGAAAAGAGAAATCAAGTCAACATTCAAGTTAAAATGATTCCCAATGAATGTGTCCATATCAGAAGTGTGGGTGCCAATGTATTTCCCCACAATCTACATATTTATTTTCGACTTTTTCGCATGCAACATACATGTACAACTTTGAAACCATCAACGACAAATAACCTTGTATTCTTCCGAAGATGACTCATGAACCTTAATCTCACGACACTATTTTATGTTGTACATTCGCATCACCCTGCTTAGGCGCGCTTTATCAGCAAAACGCATGTTATTTGATAGCACCGTTGGTCTAGATTTATCCCACATTGCTGTCCAAATGTCATCAAGATCCCTTGTGAAGGCATCCACGTCCAGCATACTGGGCAACTGATCAACGTACGGAATCCCCCTTGAATGAAAGGGCACATGGGACTTGTACATTCTGGGTCTAACGGAACTGAAGTCTGCATATATGGAGCATACTCATTGGTGACATCATGTTTGCTCGACAAATTAGGTTGCTCATTCTCATTCTTATCATCATCACCCTCATCAAGGAAGGATGTTTCATCTCCAGACTCATCAACATTATTGTCATAATCACTATCATCTTCGTGACTCTGAGCACCTGTCAGACCCTGATTAAATATATCGTCTTCGGGCAATTGAGTAAGGACAGGACCTTCAAGTTGCTCGTTTTACTGCACAACCAATAAAATAATGAGTTCCTCAAATTCATCCCAACATTATATATAAACATTATCTCTTAACTTATAAATCATAATCTGTTGATATCCCATGATGCACATTATCGAGTTGCTGATGACTCCCGGATGGACCACCTTGATCCAAAATACCAAAATCGGGAATATTCCAACTGTTTGTTGGCTCATAACTTGTAAAATTCATATTTGGCCTTTACCCTCTTTGAAATATATGAGTGTTAATACAAATATCATACATAAAAAAAAAATAGTAATACAAAGAAAAATTAAAATTTACCACTCAGCGTGTGGATAATGTAAACTTGGGGAGAAATTGTGTCCTCATGCCTCATTCGCCCGAGGAGATAAGTTTAGATCTGGCCAAATTCTGTCGAACAAAACTTGTTCGGATAAAACTGCTCCAAAAATACCACCCGATGATTGAGGATTATCCCTATTTTGCGGAACCTCAATATAACGTCTTCATATTTGACGTACATTTCCAACATTTTTATCACAAAAAGTTTTCGGTGTTTATCCGAAGTCATCAAAAAATCTGTCAGAATTTCATCGCCTTTGATGTTAAACTCAGCATAACAAGCAACAACTTGTGGAGTAATAGAATATAGATATCTTCGGGTTACTTTAATATTAACCGAACTTTTCCTCACACTCATTTTTTTTACATAACAATGAAACTAATCTATCGTATTCCATTGTAAGCGGCAACTTAACAGTACACTGCGGAGAACAACTATAGCATACGAGTTATTCTCCATGACAACCTCAACCCCCCTCCCCCCCCCCC